>CABFOW010001653.1:0-98246 GCA_902141385.1 Timema californicum
TAGCGAATTTTTTTCGCTAGGACTCCATATGTGTTCACTTTTAAGTGCTTGATGCACCAATTACCTTAATTAATGAGGAGGGTGAGTGCTTGGCAATAAGGGGAGAATGAAGCCACGTGGTAATTTTGGGAAGTTTACCTTTAGGTATTTGTAATATGGATTTCGGGATGTTCTCGATAATTACTTACTTTCGTCTCACGTTTATTTATTTTGGTTCTATTTTAAAAACCAACTAATTTACTGATATGAAATGAACATTTTTGATTAAACGCAGACTTCGGGGTAGTGTTAAGACTGTACGTAAATCAACTTTGGAGAGTTAAATCTTCTAATTACTAGAGATATTCTAATAAAATTAGCTGGTTATTCACTAAATCCCCCCACCACATGTTACATGAACGAATGCGCCAGCCTCTTCTGGTCTGGTTAACAGAATAATGGAAAGGTCAAGGTTTGAATTGTGGATAAAATTAACTTGAGTGATTAATTGAGTGTCCACTTTCACTCAACGATAATATGGACACACTTCTTATAAATTCTACCTAAATTATTCCTCATTACATTAGGGTGAATGTCAGAATATTTCTGGTCGACATTAAGACCCGAAACGTGGTAACCTGGTGGTCTAGGGGTAAGGTGTCAGACTTCTGTGCTGGGGGTCCGGGCCACAATCCTCGGTCCTGTTACAGATTTATTTTATTGACAAACCCTTCCTTCACCTCTGACAAGACGTGTATTAATCACAACTTGTGAATGTGTGGAATGCCTGACCTCCACCGTGGTTTGGATCCCATGTTAAACTGTAGGTCCTCCATTTCATCTCACAATCACCCTATCACACTAGCGTAAGTGCGTATAATCCGCACGGGTGGTATGACGCGGTGCTAATTATAATAATAATAATAATAATAATAATAATAATAATAATAATAATACCCGAAACACTTAAATACGCGCATAAAATCACTTGTTTGAAACTAGTTACTAAAATATGGAGCTAAGAGACAAAATTATGTTTGATGTTTATTACCAAAAGCTTTATAAATTCTACTAAACTTATTTGATGAGCTTAAAAATATTAAACAAAATGTATCTTATTAATTTTAAAAATGAATTTATAAATGTTTAAAAGTCTACAAGATATTGCACTTATTTAAACATGGATTTGTGTTGTATAAATTTGAAAACTGCTTAAAATTAGTGATTGAATTGGGCATGAACATCAACCAATTTTACCAAAATACCAGGCAAGCAATTATCTCACATTAAATTAAATGTTGAATATTTTTTTTTTACTAATCCACATTGATATAGGCCTATAAATATACCTTAATTTGTTTTAGTCAAAAAATAAATGGATAACCTTATAAAGGACTCCCGATATCATAAAAACGTGGCCTAGAAGATCATAATTGAATATTTACGTCAACATTTCTTTAAGTCCAAAATTACTCTAGGCCTTACTACAAATCCTATTAATTAGACAAGTAAATAGTTTATTTGGGTGATTTCTCACCTGGATACGACTAATATAAAGTAAAACTATATTTCTGTATGTTTAAAACATTGTGTGTGATTTTAATTTAAGATATGATGTAAAAATATAGTAATTAAAATATTTTTTTCTGTTACAAAATAAAATTAAAATAACCTCACTAAACACACATATTGTTGCTGCTCTAGTTCGCAGAACAAGGTATCCTTACTATTACTGACTTTTATCTGAGCACTAAGGGACTCTTAACTTCATGGTTGAAGCGCTCGTATACATAGCTAAGGATCTAAATTAGAACCTAAACCTCACCCCCTTTTTTGTTACTAGATATCTGTCTTAGTTTCTAATTAACATTTTAATCTGTCCTGCCTTAAAACATTTTAATTCCGGTCTAATGGGTTCATGTGTAAGAGCCCTGCCCTGTTCAGAGCGCGTACTGGCCGTTATCTGTGTCACAGCGAGGCAGAGTAGCGAGCCGCTATTTCACAGGCTACGCCACTGGAATGGAACTGTTAGCTCAGCAGCGTATTAATATTTAATAGGCGCGTTCCTCTGGCTGGTACAGTCACCTCAGGGAAAGATTGGTACAGACACCCTCCTTCATGTTTTCAGAGACCTTGTGTCACACCCTATAGCTCACACAGGATGCCACGTTGTCTGAGCCGTTGAGACACTGACTGTATTTCCTTTGACAGAGGAGTTTGATGTTCGAGTCTCAGACGGCTGACCTGGGTCTTGGGTTTTCCAGATTTAATTATATATATATGAGTTTCCCATCTTATTTCCACAATAATGTGAGTTTGATTCCTTTAATTTAACTTGCCAAGAACTTTTTTTTTCCTACCAAAGCGTTTTATTACGTGTTCCGATTATGAACTAATAACGATGATTGTTTTAGGTTTGAGTAAGGTTATATTTATAGGAATTTTACACGCATTAGCGTAGAGGGAGCGTGGAAAACCATTTTTGAAAAACCACCCTCAGTACACCCGACCAAGATTCGAACCTAGAGCTCTCTGTCATATGTAGTCTAGTCTAGTGCAAGGATAGCGCCTTAGACCATGCGGCCACTGAAGCCGGTAACTATAATGTTATTAGCTGAGTTCATACCTTACCCAGTGGAAGGAATGACAAAAACATACATCTTTTGGGATAGTTTTATAATGAAGGGGGAAAGGGGGATTGACATTTTGAATCCTGGTCATTTGTACTAAGATAAATTTTCTTCCATTAATATATTTCCGTACCTCCACGAAAATATGGGTACATTAGATTTATAAATTTTGCTCTATATTTCATTAATAACATGTGAAGCATATAAATAAAAACCGTTAAAAGTAACATTTTTACAGATGAGCTTCCTCTTTTCCGACATGTTATCTCGCTCATATTTAGAGGTTTATCGTTTTCTGATCACCTTAATACTAATACTAATTTCCTTGGTGCAAAAGTACTTCTGGGGAAAGTCAACCCTCGCTCTGACAGCAATCGGCCTTAGCCCTTAGGTCCTTCTCAAAGGATACAATTTACAGAGGTACAATCATTATATGGCAGGTTTGACTGTGGAAAAAGTTGTAAAAAACTAAATAAATGAAGACACAGACAGAGAAAACTGATGTATGGGAAGGAAGGGAATGTACATATAGATATAGATAGAGATAAACGTAGGTAAAGAGAGAGAAAGAGAATGTTAAAAAGATAGTATCGTACATATGAAACTCTGGCCCATGATGAGCAGTTTGGTACCAACGGTAGATTAGGTACAATGTACAGTACCCCTTCCCTCCTCCACTAAACCACCTTAGCCATAAAAAGCTTTGTGAATGTAATGAAGACGCGAACATGAGACCCCTCCCCCCCTTCACTCCTATACCCCCTGCGTCAAATAGCGTCGACATGCTTCCACTACAATGTAGTGAAAGAGTCATTCTCTAACATTTCCTAGCCCCCCTTTCTCTCTCTCCTGAGAGAACACAAGAGAAAGATAAATAGATGGATAGCAAGGAATGGATGTGTTTATCATTATTTTAAAAAAGTATGGGGAGTGAGGTAGGGGACTTAAAATACAACCAAAAAAGAGCCTCTGGTCATTTAGAGAACCCCGCGTCCAAACATTAAGATATTATTGTGAAGCATTGTTCCTAGAATTATAAAAATACGTATATATTTTAAAGAATGAAATTTTTTTAATAGAGAAAAAAAATTCTAATGTGAGCATTCACTTCTCTCTATCTTATAAAGAGAGTTAAAGAGGAATTGAGAGGTACGGCCTTATGGATAAATACTGATTAAATGATATCTTAGTCTAGGAGTATTAGTGACTTTTTTGTGGTTGGTATTGCTGAACTATCAAGCATAGAGCGTTAGAAAGGAAATGGTTTCCTCAATTTTATGTTTTACTTTAATTTATTAAAACACGAACTGCCATACAGCTTACAACGTATTTCTTCTTTAAAAATAAACTCCAATGATTCCTAGTTTGTTTCAAATCCGCTGCGTGTCACCTCAGTTGATAAGGTTGATTACCTTCTGATGTGTCTGCCTTTTAGATAGATATACTTTTCGCTACCTGTATTGGTTGACTGGATATTATCTATTTTTTTCAAACAATAGCTTCCCTCAACCCTGACGCTTTTGCAACAATAAAATACAGAGGTACTGAGTATGCTCATTTTTTTCGGCTCATCTCTGGAAGACCAAATATCTATTTCGAAACGATAGATTAAGAATTTTCTTCCCATTCAAAGCTATTTCAGTTCTTACTTTTGCATACACAATAAATATAAATTTGTTCGATAAAGTCATATAACATTATCATTTGTAAATTTAGTGGATCTCCAATATATTTTCATCAATTTAATAAGATACTAAATTCAAATTGAAATTTAATCTAAGTAAATAATTAATATAAAAGGCCCAATGAATAAAAATTATATTAAATTTTGGAATTGTTTTAGAACATATTAACAAATAAAAACTTTTTTATACAAATATATATTTACTATCACATTATTTACTAAGATATTACAAATGTAATAAGTATTAAGAACGTTTGCTCAGAGGAAGTGATCAAACATTCTAATGACGAATTTGAAAATAAACAAATTGAGATATTGGATGTTGAACTTTACCACCCCCTCTCCCCAGGTAAACGGGTAAACTTGTGCCCCTTTGTAATTATTTATACACTCACTGAAGTTCTTGGAAATGAATCAGATTATGAGCTTTTATCATACTACAAATATCAATTTCAAAAATTTCCAATGTAGGAAGAACCACCTCAAATAATTATTAATTTCCCAAAAAAAATTATAGGTAAAGACCACTATTGAGAGATTCAAGAGGCTTCCAATATAAAAAAAAATCTTGGTAAGGTTCAAGCAAAATAGATTTTAGGGGCATCCATATTTAAAAATGACTAGTAGATTATCTTTTCAAATATCTTCTAGTATCAATCTATCTTATAACAGTTTACAGGCTATAACCACTTACGATCTCATTTAAAAGAATCAAAGAACTCAAATTTCTGGATGAAGTTTATTCCATTTAGATTTTAGAATGATCGTTTTTTAAATTCCAAAGATAGGAATAATTTAAATATATTCTTAAAGCATCTACTATCATTAAATATACCAAATACATACAAATAGCTTCCAAGGATATCCCATTTTAAAATAATTTTCTTGGTAAGACAACTTCAAATAACAAATATATAAGGTCCATTGAGCATTTAATTTTACAAATATTTGTCAGAAAATATATCTATAATCTAAATAACGAGTAAAGGAACCATAATTTAAGAACATTTTTGAAAGAGGACTCCTTTAGCTTTTAAAGGCATTCAACATTCAAATGTTTTCCTAAGGAAGAAATTTAAATAACTTCTAAGAACCTCCAAATAAAAACATGTTCTGGAGGAAATAATCTTCATATAGCTAATGGATGATTCTAGTTTACGAAATAATTCTGGACTAGATCAACTCCAAATATTAATCGATTTTCAACATTTGCTGATAGAGAGTCCCTGGACGGTCCTTTGGCTTGGGTGTCCAAATTTCTAAAAATGAACTTTTTCTATGACTGCCACTCCTCCTACCTACTGACTGAAAAAATTTCCGCCGTCACAGACCTCTCACTGCATTTAGATGGGCACACAACCTGAACACATTCAAAATAAAGATTAGATTTAATAACATTTTACAAATCCAAAAGACGATAAAATTGGTCTATATGTGTGCTTGATTAAAATAATATTTAAAAAGTCTAGTCCTTCATTATTGCATATGATAGGCCTAGCAAGCCAGTGGCGTAAAATAAATGACTTGAATAAAATACTGACTCAGGTCACAAGCTGGACACAGCAATGGACTTAAAATAAAAACCTTTAAATAATATTTTATTTATTAGAAACAGAAATAATTGATACATGGGTATAGTGTAGTCTTTAAATAAACAAAATACTTAACGTTTATGATTATCTAATATTTAAATGAAATATAGCACTATTGATATCTCCTTAATTAATTGGTTTTGTGGCTTTTTATTGTAAACATGTATCAAACTAAATATGGCATATGATAATTTTAGTATGTGTGTGTGTGCGTGCGTGTGTGTGTGTGTGTGTGTATGGCATTTTAGACACCTACACACATACCCATAAACAAGCATGTTTGGTTTGTGATCTTCCTTCTTTCTTCAATTCATACAAGGGTGCCTAAATTCAACATAAATACAATATAAGTACATGCATATTTAATGATCCTACTCAGTCATTTTAGGCCTTATAAAAGAAATGTAATGAATTTAAAAACCCTTATTATTTGACATCACTTTAATCAGAACACTAATATATAAAAAAACTGTATATTTTGCATAAAGTATTCAGAGGTTTTTTTTAAAATAATCGCCAACAGTAGAAATTGTATTGAGAAAAATTTATTTGCATAAACATAATTGTTCTTTTTTATGTAAGAATTTTATTTCTATCTGGCCAAAATGCTCTAGTTTTATGAATTAAATTAAATCAATCTTAACATAAATTTATATAACACAAATTTAAATTATATGTTATATATATTGACTAGAATTATCTCAGAATAACGATAGGTGGAACACTTTTATAAGTGCGTTAGTGAATTTTATAGTAAACACTAGATATTCTGTTATACTACAAGTCTATTCTTTTTGTCAGTGAGCTTAGACTACCAATGCGCCTTGTCCTATGCCTCCTCCTTTAGCTCCCAGAATGTTATTATTAACTTCAAGTCATCCAATATTTTAATCCAACGTGGATAAAACAGTTTCTCTTAATGATGTGTTCGGTCCAGTATTAATATTTATACACAGTATGTATACACATGTTTATATATGTATATAGTATACATACATATATTTTATATATATAATATGTGTATGTATATAAATGTTATTATAAATATGTGTGTATAGAGTACCTTTTTCCTACCGTGTGACACAAGAACACTTTTTTGTTACCTTCTTAGTTAAATTAGAATGTTTGATTATACAAACAGAACACTTTTTACTAAAAATATAATTATGTTAAACTAACATTTTCTATTTGTATCAAATTACATCATATAATAATTGTTTATCAGTTCATATATTGTTTCCATAGCCACAAACAGGATCTCTAACATCTAAATTTCCTAAGTAATACTAAACCATGGTGTTTTATCGTGTTTTTTTTACATCCGTGTAACATGAGTCATTTTTACTATGCGTTTAGTAAAGAGTACACAAGTGTGTTGTATTTCCGTTTCTATTATTGATTTGTTAAAAAATATTTACCTAGCTAGTTTTAGGTTATGATAAATTTCAGACATATCGAAATGTTTAGCATAACACTATGCTGTGACTTTCCTCCTATTTAAAAAAAAATTAGTTAAAATTTATTTCTCACAATTTAAAAAATATTTATAATTAAATTAATTATAATTTTCTTTACTATCAATTTATAATAGTATTTGTATTATTAGTAACGCGTCTTACCAGCCGTTGGTGACCTGGTGGTCTAGGGGTAAGGTGTCAGACTTCTATGCTGGCGGCCGGGGTTCAATCCTCGGTCCTGGCATAGATTTATCTGATTACCAAACCCTTCCTTCACCTCTGGCAAGACATCTTGTGAATGTGGGGAATGCCAGGCCTCCACCGTGGTTCGGATTCCACGTTAGACTCTAGGTCCTCCATTTCATATCACAATTACCCTACCATTACACATTAGCGTAAGTGCGTATAAGCCAAACGGGAAGTAAGACGCGGTGCTAATAATAATAATAATAATAATAATAATAATAATAATAATAATAATACTAATAATAGCCGTTCGGCTTATACCTACTTACATTAATGTGTTATGGTAGTGTGTTTGTGAGATGAAATGGAGCACCTAGAGTCTAACGTGGGATCTGAACCACGGTGGAGGCCTGGTATTCCACACATTCACAATTTTCGATTGATTCACGTCTTGTCAGAGGTGAAGGTTGGGTTTGGTAATCAAATAAATCTGAGCTGGGACCGGGAATTGAACCCCGCACCCCCAGCACATAAGTCTGACACCTCACCCCTAGACCACCAGGTCACCCAATTTAAAATATTTAGAATCATAATCACAAAAAAAAATGTGTTGTTATAATTAATTTGAAAAGTATATTATGTATTATAGTAGAATAGATTTGTATATAACCCACCTCGGTGGCGTAGTTGGCTAACGCGTTAGTCGTGTTGAGCTGCTCGACTGCTGAGGACGGGGAGATCGAGGTTCGAATATCGGTCGGGTGAACTGGGTGTGGTTTTTCCTAAATGGTTTTCCCCTCTCCCTCCACGTAAATGCGGGTTCATTTCCTCTAATTCAACCTTCACAATTCCTAATCCATTAGAGTAATTAGTACTTAAAGCGTATAACCCGAACGGGTAGTAAGACGCGGTGCTAAATATTATTATTAATTTTATTATTATTATTATTATTATTATTATTATTAGATTTGTATATATCACAATATTAGAGTTAATAATGTGGGTTGGGTGAGTTCTTAGATTTGGAGATTGAATAATAGTTCCGAGGGTTTCTCTAAAATAATTTATATATGTAACAACAGTAATGTGTATTTGTGGTTGTAATATTGTGTTTTATTATATGACCGATAACAAAATATATTAATAATTATTATTTTTATTTTATAAAAATCCATAATGTTGTTTCATTAACGATACGCTGCAGACATCGGGAAATATCACATAAGTTTATATGATTTTTGATTCCAAAATATATCTTACGCCAAAATTTATGGTGAATGGTATTAACGTATTCCTTGAGACAAAAACTTAAAGAGTTTTATAATTGAAAATAAAATCAATAAAACAGTTAATTTCGACAATATCAAGGAAATTTCACGCAAAACATCACTGTTCTCGTAGCAGACTAATTGTTTAGAAATAGATTTTGCCTTATTTATACCAATATAATATATTTTAACAGTGTCATAATAGAACATTCTCAGATAATTGAGGAATATCTAGTCGTTTTTAAGCTTCAGAAACTCCATTCTGATTAGAAATACAGTGATGTGATATTTCCTCTGAAGTAGACTATTACCTCTAGTGATACATAATAAGCCATTTGCAGTTAAATATTTTGTTGGTTGGATAAAAATAATCAATGGAATTTAACCTGCTCTACGATAATCCTCCTTTCCCCATACATAGTTAGTTCAGTTAATTGATTATATTTGTATCTCACTAATTGACATGTTAAAACATATATATTAATTGTAACAAAATACAACCAAAATACAACCTATCCAAAAGTAGAATTGTACTTAATAAAGTCTACCTTTTGATTTGATCTTAATTAAATATGCATATACATCTATTATATAATTATATAAAGAAAGAGTGGGTCTCGTATGTTACTCTTTCACACACAAACCACTACACCGCTTGTGTGAAATTTCACTTAAACATAGCCTGGAAGTCTGGTTAGCACAGAGGATTCATATATTTTTTAAATTCTATAAAATTGAGGTTTCCCAAATATTTGATCTTAGGCCACGTGATTAAATATTTCATTCATCTCTTGAATGTAGACCAATTTTTTTTGTCCTAATTTAATGAGGAATTAACTGATATCCGAAGAGTTATTACAAAATCCATTTTAATCTAAAATCCAAAGAAAGTTATATTTTGTATGGGTTGTTTCATATTGCACGTCATATATTTACCAATTTGAGGTCATGGCTTAAAAACTAGCTAAATTCATACCAGCCTTTTATTAAAGATCCAGACTTAACAATTAAGTATTCAATAGTTTAATTACAGGGCTTATCAATTAAAACAATCTTTGGAAGTGCTCTCATAAAACACTTCCATTTCCATTGCTAAATATTAATGAATTGGATTGATTGACCCATAAACTAATAAGCTTAGTACATTAATCTTAATACAATACATCATTTTATTGAGATATTTACTAATCGGACCATAGTGGAGACATGTATTCAATTCATAAATATATTCTTCAGAATCAAACTAGATTTTGCATAGATCCTCCAGACTAGTGGTTGCCTTTCTTAAAGAGCAAGGCATACGTCTTGGAGGAAATATTTTCAGTCTTTGAAAATTTAAGGATGCACAAGACTCACATTTAGTTGGGAAGAAACTGATATTAAATAAATAGTAAAACATATTTCTCACTTGAATATAGTAATAAATATTTATCAAACTATCCGTAGATATATCATCTAAATATTTATGTTAATGAGATATTATTGAGACAAAATGTTTATTAAATATCTTAATTATTCATATTTTACTTAAATATATACTATTTAATTTATTGTCTTTAAATCATACGATTCACTACTTCAAAATATATTACTAGATTTTTGTATATTTCATTAAAAGTACAAACTATGTAAATACACATTAAAATAGCCCTCTGGTGGTGAAACTGCAACATTTCCAAAGGGAGTATGTTCTTGGTAACATAGTATATAAATTGGAGTCATTTTAAAATTTGAAATTTATATAGTGCTAAATTTCCACAAATATTAGTCACTGCATTTTAGTTTTAATAGTTTGCCTTCATATTTATAATGCTCCAATAAATTTAATTCCTTAGGGTAATTGATTTACCATTTAGGAAAAAAAAACATCCTTAACACACCTGACAAGGGATTTGAGCACAGACTTGCCTGTAACCTGAAAACCAAACAAAACAAGATTATCGCTTTATATTACTTCTCCAGTGACTTGTGTCAGAGTATTATTGTTGTATTTTAGATAATAGATTTTTGTAAATACTTAACAATGTGTAAATAGAGTCATATATCAATATTTGAAATTCAAAATTATTTGTAGAATTTATTATTATTACTTAGACGAACTTTTCTCAGATTCTACATACTTTAAGACCATAGATATAGACTATACAATATCAAGTGTAGGAGATGAGAAATTAAAGTAGAAAAAGTGTGTACACATCTACATTTGAGATTAAAAAACTATATTGATCGGTCATAAAGGAAAAACCAGCCTCAGTATAAGCTTAATAATATGTCCGCCTTGTTCTTTCGTGATTGATAGCTTAGTCCATTGTGAGCCTGATGCCTTAGAAAACGTAACCTCCAGTGCAGATGATTAATTTGTAATATCAGTTCTACAGTCACTTATTTTTGGAGGAACTTCCACCTGTATTGGTGATGTCTATTTTGTTTTAGTGTGTGTTTAAAAGATCAATAGTAGTCGTGCGTTAAGGACTTATTTCATCACGTTCATGTATTGTTTAACTTAAATTTGATTTAGCTGATTTTGGTAATAATAAGGAAGCTATTGCAAGAAATACATACATTTTATTAGAGGTTATTAAAGTAATGGGTTTTTAATTGAACGCCAAAAAGTCTAAGTATATGAACAAACGAAGAACACACTTTTGGGACGATAATTTAGAGAGTACTACGAGCAACATATTATTTTGTAGGGTTAATGAATATTAATATTTAAGAACAATTTTAACTAGCAATTACTATGTAATAGAAGAGACTGAAAAAATAATACACTCGGGAAATCCATCCTATTGCTCGGTCAGTAAGTGTTGGACATCTTGACTGCTTTTAAGGAATGTAAAACTCAGAATAAATAAAACAATAATTTAACCGGTTGTTCACTGTGGGTATTAAACATGGTATCTTAACTTACACGAGGAAAACCAATTTAGGGTATTTGAAATAAAGGTGATTAGGAATATATATGGTCCAGAAAGGGGTTAATCTACTGTGGAGTGTAGGGGTTTACATAATGATGAGTTATCACCATGTAATCATCACCATGAATTGTTAGAATAATCAAGTCTCGTAGATTATGGTGGGCAGGACATGCAGTGCGAGTGTAAGAATATAGAATCATGTTCAGAGTATTGACTGTCATACCAAATGAGGAGAGAGTATTGGGAAGACCTAGAGGCAGATGCGAAGATAAAATTAGAATTTACTTGAAAGAGATAGTGTGTAATGAAGTGGACTGGTTATAACTAGCTCAAGATAAGGTTTGGCAGCGTAATTCTGTAAGTGTGGCCATGAACTTTCAAATTGCATTTCCATATCATAATTAAATACATTTTTTGAGATGGATTTTAAATATAGACAGTGCACATCAGTCTGTTATTGATTCTTTTATAACGTTATAGGCGGGATTGACATCTAAGGCGTGGTTATCTTGCAATAGGATTTGTAAGGTGATGAGTTGGTGTATGTGGTCTGGTCGACTGTGTTAAACGTGACTAATGTTGGGTTTTTTAAATATCCCTCCAAGCCAATTTATGTAAGTTTGCTCTAAATTCTGCTTTCGAATCTCCAATCCATTAGTTAAAATATTTGGATATACAGTGTAAATTTTATAAAGTGACATTGAAATTGTACCCAAATCTCTAACATAATAAGAAACAATTCTTTGAGCTGAGTTGAAAAATTACCCGAGTCAATTTTACTCCTTGCCCACATCTCAAAATTCATACTAATTTATAGCAATGGTTGAGATTTGTTGGGAATTTTATGCAATTTTAAGCCCAAACACTTTTTTTTAGAGACCTAGCTCAACCCATTTTGTATGACATCAAAAAACCATAAGAATAGAGTTCATATATTCTACAAAAAAATATATGAAGAAATCAACTTATACATTTATCAAATGATATTCTCGGTATTTTTATTACAACTGATTGGTTTTATCTGATTTTGTTTTGGTGTCTTACTTTTAGGAAAAAATACCCCAAACTAGTTTGCACAGTTATTTTCAAATAAAAAGAAATTAATAAAGAAGAATTGAAAATTATTCCTTGTTGTGGAAAACATACTATTAAGTACACTCCATAGAGGATTATCCTATTATGGCGCACCTAAGAATATAATAACTTTTTCACTAATCAGCTCGGGAGTAGGAAAGTGGAGTTTAGAGGAAATTTACTAATACTTATGAGTGAAGGGAAAGAGTAAAACAATTTAGGAAAATATTTCTTAGTATTTCCATCGGGGATGTGTTCCCCAACCTCCTCGCCCCGGTGATTCCAGACAAGACCAGACCTACCTCTGTAAGCATGTCCACGCTCTACTAGTTATATGTGGTTATCGGGGCTGAACTTGTTACAATGGATGATAACAATAACACAAACAAACAAAGCCATTGGTATTTGTTAAAAGTTTCATTTGAAAAACTTTTTCTAAAAACATTTGTCGGAAAATTTTGGAATATCGTTTTATTTTCGGGTCATGCTTTACGATGTCCTCACTACATTTGGGTCTTTTGTTTGTATAAATTGAAAACATAATCACATATGTCTCTTGTTTTTATATCGGTTGCTGTTTTTATATTGGGTAAATTTTATTCCTTTAGCGTTTATTAAGATTATTTGGGAAGTTGGTATTTTTTTAAAATATTTATTTCATATTTAATGTTATTTCTTTATTGGTACACCCAACGCCAAGGTTAATAAAGTTTTAATAAAGGAGAATAAATTAAGATGATAGTTTTAATTCTTAGAATAAGGATAGGTTTTATTTCTAGAGAAAGTATTTCTGCATCAGCGTGTATGTCGAGGATGGAAAAAACAGATTGTACAGCTACCTGTGAAAAATCTTTCACTCAGATGACACCCGTAACGATTTGAACTTTAGTATATTCTGTTACCTGCAATCCAGCAGGATTTAACCAGATGCAGGAATTATAATCTAATATTAAAATTGTATATAATATATTGGAGTAATTCTCTAAGATTTTAATGAGAAAATCTTGTTTCTAATTAATCGAAAGTCTAAAATGCATAATAACCTTTCAAATTAGACACATTAAAACATTTTTGAAATTAAATAGTCTTACTTCTGGATCGAAGTTTTTGTAACTTAAATATGTGTTGAATTAATTTAAGAGATACATTAATTCTATTAAAACTATTATAACTATTATATATAATTATAATAGAACCAAATTTTAACTTTAATTGAATTTTAGAACTTATTACAAATTATTATGGTTAATCTTTTCAAAACTCAAATAACAGACATAAAAACTACACCAAGATATAAGGTGTCAATCTCGTATTTTCTATTTTACAGTTGATTGAGTAGGTTGAACTTGAATCCCTTACCGGGTATGCTATTTTAATAAATGGTTTATTTAACATCCTCTACGGAAATAGATTACTCACGTTCTTCTTGATTACAAATTCCTTACCCAGTAGTGTAAATATGGAAACAATAATAGTTATACCATGCTCTCCTTTCAAAAGAGATTTGAACCATATTTAGGAAAATACTAACAAATCTTTTGCGGTAAGCCTTGCTAACATTTTACATATTCAAATTTTATCAAGATCCCTGATATTGTATATGATTCTTTTTCTACGAATAGATTTTGGATATACACACAAAATAAATTCAAACGTAATTATATCGATATTAATTTGGTCGCTTTATAAAGCAAAATAAATTTACTTCTAGAATAACCATAGTTTAGTTTAATAGATATCTGCAAAAATGTTAATTTTATTTCATCCCAAAAATTAGTATCTGGTGATTAAAAACTTTGACCTATTTTATAAAAGCTATTTTTTATAACAGTATAAAACATATATACCCGAATGGTTTAAATAGATAAGCAATTATATTTGTAAGTTACGATCATAGCCACATCTAAATACCATATTATTTAAGTTTAATAAAGAAACGTAGACACGGAAATTGGAGCCGGGATTT
Source organism: Timema californicum (assembly GCA_902141385.1). NCBI lineage: Eukaryota > Metazoa > Arthropoda > Insecta > Phasmatodea > Timematidae > Timema > Timema californicum. The sequence continues at coordinate 14,755 of CABFOW010001653.1, forward strand.
TTGGATTATGACACCAATGCTCCATCCACTGAGCTATCCAAGAATTGTCGCGTGACCAGGTTATTTCCCCACTCCCCGCTTTAAAAATAAGTTGTGAACTACTCTGAGCATGGTACTATTTCTGGATAGCTCAGTGGGCAAAGTATTTGCGTACTAAATCGAAGGTCCTGTGTTCGATTCCCGTGTGCAGGTGTCATGTTTCAATTTTAAAAATATATACTTGGAGTTTATTAGAAGCCTTTCTGCTTACGACGAATTATCTTAATGTTATTTAATATTTCCAATTATTATTTTCAAATTAATTTGTGACTATCATATACTATAGAGATAGATTTTTAAATTGTATTTGCTCATACTGCTAATTATTATTGCGGAAATTATACAGTTCAGGTATCTTGAATTTTTTTATTATTTGACATTTAACATAATAACGTTAGTAAGAATTTTAAGTTGTATCATTAAATTAAATTAAAACATAAGTTTATTGGCTTGGTAATAATCCATTTGAATCGTAATTATCTAATACATTTATATTATGGATTGTTTAACGAGATGGATAAAAAAATGCATCCTAGTTTTATAGATTAATCAAATGTTTAGAAATTTCCAAAGGCTTTTTCCGGCCCAATATTTAATTTAAACGTTTTACTAAATAAAATGCCTTTGATGTTATGGGCCTAACTTTTACTAACAATATATTCAACTAAAAAGTAAAATATCTATTCGTTAGTGAATTTAGGTATTATATATAAATTATTTAATTCATGTGTAAGAATTTATTTAATAGAACCTGTAATATCCCATGTAACTACATATTCATTATTCTATATATTTTAAGACTTGTTAGTAAAGCTTAGAATACTTTTATTCAAAATTTCCTGAAACCCAAATCGTAAATAATAAATAATCATTTCAATCTGTAGTGAAGTTGTTTTGTTGGTTTCGTATGTATTTACTAAGAAGCCTATTTCTAATATTTGTATATATTTTGTGCATACTTTTTATTCTTAGTCACCTTACAATGAATTTTTATTTACTAAAAATATTTAAATAATCAAATGTGTTTATTTCAAGTGTTGTAGTGATATGTGTAAATTTATCCTCATTGATGTTTAAGACAACTAATAAGTCTTACTAAAAACTATTATCTGCTTAATATTTAAATGATTTATATACATATTAGTGTGTTTTTTATCCTGAATATGCTGCACAATAAAACATTATAGAAGTTATCGTCATACTACAGTAACGAATGTCTTATGACATAAATATGTGTTAACTTAACTTAGCAAACTCATTGAAACAGTTAAAAGGTTATTATTATTATTATTATTATTATATGCTGATCCTGGTTCAATAAAACATATTATAAAACTCAAATACCCGACAAAAAATTATACCCTTAGCAGTGATATAACGTACAAAGGCATCATTCTCATCTGTTGTAGTTTACTGATACTAGAGAGATTGGAAATTAAGCAATGTATATTATAGGAAAGCAGATTCTGTACGTATTATTATATTCCTAAGAAGGCACATTATAGGTCGTAACGTCAATCTTTTGTTTAGAAAATAAGTTTCTAGTAATGTGGTAATATAAATAATGTAAAGAATTTAAACAAATGCTTAGTCATTTAAACAGTTTATAGTTTAGATTATTTTATAAATAGATAAAAATCTCTTGTTTGTCATGTGTTTTTGAGTAATTTAAACTGTGGCTGTTAAATGAAATAAATACAAAATATATATATTAAAAATAGCCATAGGTTTGATTAAATTGAATAAAATTTACGTTTACTAAAATGGAAAATATTTGACGAATATGCAATAAACAGAATTTAACAAATGTTTTATTTTAAATATGTGATTATTTTAGTTAAAAAAATTGTTTTATTTAATAAAGGTAACATTTTGTTACTTTACATTAAATATAAATTTCTAAAAATAATAATATAAAACAATGTAATTATTACGTGCAATTTATCTGTTTTTGAGCATGTTCAATACATTAACTTGATTAAAAATACACCAACGAATTCTTCATCAATTTAATATTTGTAGTTAAGGAAATGATTTTAGTTTTCATTACCAATATATTTTGTGTTAAGAAATGAAGGTCTACAAAAGAAATCTATTTTATTTGTATTTATTGTTTGTTACACTATCTAAATAATGATTTTAATCTTAATTTTTTTGTGCTAGTAATAAATTCAGTAACACGAGTATTCTAAGTTTCTCATAATATACAGGGCTTATTTTTTCCCCTATAAAACTCATTTAACTTTTATTTTTGTATAGGTTTCAAGCGTTAGTCTCTTTGTTTTGGTAAATTATATATTATTTGGCTGAGCTTTGACAGGCATTCATAAAATATAATTAATGCTTTATTTATTATTCATTAATAGTAATGTTATTAATTTTTGCCTCTGCATTTTCAATAGAGATGCCATTTATTTTGTAGACTTATTAGGTTCAAGGCTTGTAAAGTTAGAGGTGGTGCCCAAACTACAGCTCACTACTAATTAGTGGTGATAACAAAAATTAGAAAATCAAATCTGAGATTTAACATTATTACTAAAACATAGGGAGGTAAACACTTTTTGAATACTATATTTACTACAAAAGATTCTTGAATAAAGGATATCAGAGTTATGGTGAGATAAAACTATTTATCTCTTTATGAGTGAGCGTTACGGTGAGTTTATACTCATAATTGCAGGTCAATGAGCTACATCCCATTCTTATATTGTAAAAGTAATTATTTCATCACGACAAAAAAAAATCTATAATTTTTTTAAATTATATTTTACAGTATAGCAGTAAAAATATGAATATCTTAACAGCCATTGTACTTACGGGTATTAATTATCCCTTCGTTTCCTTGAAAGGTAATACCTTGTATTTATTTCCTTGGTATGACCTTTTAAATTTGTGAATTTCGTTACAACAAGGATTACGAATTTAACTGATTTATTATTTAGTATTTCACTGTTACTATTCTTTCGGTAAAGTAATAATATATTTATTTGTAATTTTTTTTACTAATATGATCACTGTATTATTCATAGGTTTATTCAAATATTGCATTATTGTATTTTTCGGTGTGGTGTTATAAAATTATACTTCTCTTCATGACGTAAAGCATTTTATTTCACTTTAAATTTTGTAATTACTTTCATTATTTTATTTTGAAAGCTTATATAATATCTTTGATAGTTATCATTACAATACGATTTTCGTAGGATGACAGATAGAAAAGTTTATATATCTACTTTCGCACATTCATGCTCCAGGTCTTACAATATGAAGCTGAAACTTTTGATGAATATTGACAATACCTATGGAATAATATCAATATTAGAGAAATATGTTATTAATGTTCGCAGAAAAATAATTAAATTAAAAAAATTCTCTCTATGAAAATTGAACTGTACCCATATTAAGTTTTACACCTTAAACAAACTTAGATTTTATTTGAGGAATTCTTACGAATAAACAATAAAATTAATTTTTATGAAATTTTAATCGTTATAAAGTATACGCATTTATTTTAATTTTAGGATTTTTTTTCTTCAAATCATGCTGAAATTTAAGAATCTGTCTTCTAAAGTAAAGCACTTAATTTACGTGAGCTAAGTTAGCGAATTGTGTGACCAACATAATATTAATTTTAGGCCTAAGAATATAATAAAAACCTGCGTGGGCCTAGTATATGTGAAAACCATTAATTGTGTTTATACATATATTCTAATATTTTAAAATAAAACTAAATACATTAATATTTATACAATTTACAAACAAATTAAGTATAGGAATTGTTTAAAAATTATTTATTTAGTGCCTACATATATTTATATTAAAGTTACATAATTAATTTTTCCTTTATTTATGATTATGATCATAAAATATTATATAAACCATCAGCCCTTAGCTATGTATAATTTTACAATACTGGACACTAGAAACAAAACTAGCCAATTGTCATAAACACTATGTATGGATTCCTTTTGATAGATTAAAAGTAGTTCAAACCTGCAAACAAAAAATAGGGATAGATTTGTCTTTATTCTTAGATTTAAATATTTAAATTATTTGAAAAAATAATGTATTCAGATATTATGTAAAGTCACTATGTGAGCAATGGAGCCTAATTTGGTAATAAATGACCACATATATGGTATTTATACTTTGCACAATTTGAAAGAAATATATATATATATATGATAGATTGTACTACTGGTAAAGCAAAGTTTTAGAGATATGTGTGTGTGTGTACCACGTCTTATCACTGCTAATCTTTTACACTAACGGGTCATGGTGGAAGAAATTATATTTTAGAAGAAATGTACCCACGTTGAAAGAAGGAGAAGTGTTTAACAATTTAGGAAAATCATATCTCAGTACACCCTACTGTCATTTTAGCCCTTATATTGAAATTAAAAATATATATATATATATATATATATATTATGAGAATGATGCATTTACTGACATTTCCACCAATGAGGGAGAGTTTACTATCAAGTTTGAAATTACTTATCTCATTTTTTTCAGTAACTTTGATGAGTTTATTTTATATTTTCAATAGTATTATAATTATTGACTATTAATTAAGATTGTATTTTAGTCAAAAGTCTTTAATTATAATAAAACTACTATACCAAATCGACTTTCTTGGATAACAGAAGAAATTGGACTAGTCATAGAGATGGATTAGGGAATATATATGAAATTTCTAAGAAAATACACCTATCCAATTTCACCTCATGTGGGCTATCAGAATATTTACACAATATATTAAGGTTGTAGGGATAATAATAGGAGTAAACGAATTTTATTAAAATAAAAATTAAGAATAAACTTTGAAAAAACTACCACTAGTAAGATCATCTAGGATTTGATATGTTTAACATTATGGCCACTGGTAAATACACACTTGGTGATAGTGACATATATGTTAACATGCCCACTGGTGTGGGCAAGCTAAATTAAGTTTTGAATTATGTATAGGTATCCTTTAGTACCTGGACATTTTGTCTCCAGAATATTAGTTTTACTCTTAGTGAAAATTGGAATGTCTTATTGTCAATTATATTTTCAATGTCTTAGCAAAAAGATATGTTTAAATATTTATGGATTGTACTGTACATCAATTGATTTATCCATTTATCGATTTAAAAAAAGGGGACAAGTTAAATGTTCTTATAATAGATTGGTTTAATAATAAAACAAATAAAAATTAAACAAAAGTGTTCACATTAAAGAAAATAATGAGATAGCGTTTCCTAAGAAAATTCATAAAATCGTGTTTTTGAATAAAATATGGAGAGTCGAATTTCTAAGAAAATATTAAGTGTCACTCTTCCTGAAAACATACGGAAAGTTTCCTTTCCTAAGAAAATACATAAAACTCAGTTTCCCAAGAAAAATCGAAAAATTGCGCTTACTAATAAAAATTGAATGTCACTCCTCCTAACAAATTATTGAGAAAATCTATTCTTTTCAAAATACAAGCACATGTGTTTCCTAAGAAAATAAATAGAATTGAGTTTGGTAGTAAAATACAGAGTATTTAATTCAGTAGGAAAATTAAGGTTAAATCGCGTATACCAAATATTAATTAAGAATCGCGTTTCCGAAGTAAACGGGAAGCGACACCTCTCCTAATGGTTAGGAAGATTTGTGTTTCCTAAGTAAAAATAGAGTTGTGTTTCCTAATAGATAGGAAGATTTGTGTTTCGTAAGTGAAAATAGAGAGTTGTGTTTCCCAATGGATAGGAAGTGTTGTTTCTCCTAAGTAAAATAAAGTTGTGTTTCCTAATGGATAGGAAGATTTGTGTTTCCTAAGTAAAAATACAGAGTTGTGTTTCCTAAGTAAATTTGTTAATATGTATTTATTATTAAGTAGGCCGAGCTGTTTTTCCTAAGTTAGTAAGGAGAGCTGCGTTTCCTTTATAGATAGGAAGAGTTGCATTTCTTAGTAAATGAGGAAAGCCGGGTTTCTTAAGTAAATTTAGAGAGCTGCGTTTACTTGATAAATATGAATTTAAACTCGGGGAGGGTGGCAGACAACAAAATGTTGTGCTTAGTTTTAGACATAATACAACAAATCAAAGTTTAAGAGCTGTACTTTGAAATTAAAAGGAAGAGAATCTCAAGAAAATAATTAAGTGTTGTTACTATTATTTGGTTTTTAGGTAGATATAATTATGTTAATTTTATGTAAAAAAAATTGTTTTTTCTTTTGTGTTACTTTCATATAGAAATCAATCCGGTTCACACATTTTAATTTAGTATAACATTGTGAAAATGAGCCTCAAATATTCACATGTGTATGATAGCCTTTTAACCTAATGTGCGCAGTCATTTTAAAACGTTATTTTTAAGCATTTCCCTTCATTTGTATCAATTAGTATATATATATATATATATATATATATATTATATTATATTTAGATACACTTTTATCAATGAGTAGAGTTTTCCCATGGCTTCACTCACATCTAAGTAGGATAAATTAACTTTTGTTTATCCATCAAATCCCCCAAACTATCAATAACACCATTTCATTCATATATGAATAGACTAAAATTTATGTTATTTCTACGATTCCAAACATTAACGATTACCTATTGCCAGGATACCTAGATAAGTATATTTTTGTAGCCCTTACATAATAGTTTTCTCGCTTACTTGTGAGAATTGTTGCAATGGACAATAAAACAAATAGTCTAAAAGTTTTCTTGTAACAAGACTGTCTCTTTTACGTGGATGCTTTGTTGACATGAACAAAAAAAAAAGAATAAACAAGGTACGTTCCTTTTATAAAAACTGTCCATTTTGTTTGGAGATATTGTTGCAATAAATAGTTTGGATTTGAAATCCGAAAATAAACCTAAATAAGCCAAAGGAGATGTAAAAAAAAGGTAAACGTTAAATTATTTGAATAATTTCAAATTTATGACTCGAATTTAACCACACTAACAGTTTTTTTTTTCAATACAGCTTTAATCATTTATGAGAAAGCTAGCATGATGGTATATAGATCATCCTGTTTTCTTAGAAATAAGGAGTACAACAGGTGAATTAACGTCTTGATCTGATGAGTACTTCTTGGATTTACTGACAACAAACAACAGAAGAAATAAGGAGTACAACAGCTGAATTAACGTCTTGATCTGATGAGTACTTCTTGGATTTACTGACAACAAACAACAGACAAACAATTGAATGTGTGGACTGATTTAGAGTTTTATTAGAATGTAAATAAATGAGAAGTGGCAATTTTTCATGGAGCTATCAAATTATTTAACAGTACTTTAGAGGGAACAAATCTGTTACTAAAGCTCAAACATCACATCACAGTGAAAACAATATAAAATATGTTACCCTTTCAGAACACGTCATTCTCAGTTGTGTAGCACAATTTCACAAAACTCTGAAAGGCTACGTTCTTTAGACATTTGGATTTATCGAGCCTCCCTTAATCACATTTTGAGAAAGAACATATAATGTCATCCATATAGGATAACTCTTATGGAAAAGCTTCTTACATTCATCTGTGAAACACATTTTCAGTTTGAAACAAATTTGGTAGATATATTTATAGAGGTGTATACAATTTTTAAGATAGCGTGGGACTAAGCAAATTTTCAATTAGAAATGTTTATAAACAAAACCATTTACTATAGAAAACGGAACAATCAAAAATAGCTCAACTCAGCATACCACTGTAGGATGTGGAACTATTTAATAAAGAGTTGTCAACTCTCAATTTTTGGAAATGACTAGGTTATTAAAGTAACTGTAAATGAAAAAAAGGTACAGTCTAATTACTCATACATTTATTAGATAATTTTTACAAGTTATAAATAAATGATCACCATGAACCGCAGTTTAAACGGAATACTACCAAATATTACACAGTAAGGAATGCATAAAGGTACAGATATTTGGTTTAGTAAATTATATCAATAAACTATTTGAGTCAGTACGCTAAATTAAAATCCTTACTTTAGCATTTGGCTGACCCTATTTAATTTATTGCAAATACCTCAAATTTAATGTAGCAAATTATCTTTAATAAGATCAAACATGTTTTTAAAAACTCTGTTATAAAAATTATATTTACTTTGGTATAGAAAGCCCAAATTCTTATTAATAACATCAATCTACAATTATGTTTTCTAATTTTTGTGATGTTTACCTTAAAATATTTATAATAAATTATATTATATAAACATATCTTAACTACTGAATGTTTGCTATCCATATATTTCCAAAATAATTTTATATTTTTAAAATAAATTATATGACATGTGTATGTATTTATACAACCAAGAGGATTATTAATAAAACGTGTTTTTCAAATTTTGGAAAAAATTTGTATAAAATTGCAAAAAATTGTAGTCATATTTTCCTAAATTCTACATTAAAAAAATATATTCATAAGTTATTTTGATACCCATTCAGCCTTTATGCAAACTTACACTATTCGTGTAGAAATAAGTTGGCCTATGGTATAATTTTAGACCAAATTTACATACAATTAATTGTAAGGGAAAATATAAATCTATTAAGAAAAATCAAATTCACTGGGCCAGAAGGAACTCGAACCCATTTTATTTGGGCACAGGAAAACCAGACCATACCAGTCTAACACCTTAGTAACCACCATGATAATAATATTAATAATGGATATTAATGGCCTGTAAAATAATATCTAAATAATATGTAGTTTTTGTCAACATAAGTTCACGTAAAATATTTAATTGATCTCGACTTTTTCAAAGTGTTACACTAGATTTTCAAATTTCAAGGACATTAGCGGATCATAGTCCAGGGAATTGTATTTGACTAGGCAGGAGGGACAAATATTCAGCTTGGACAATTTTAATTCCCCATGCCATTGAATTTAGACGGATAAAGTTTTAATATATATATATATATATAATCCCCTATTTTTACCTACTACTACCACCCACCCACTCCTAAGCACTAGCTCCCGCCATGATACTTATTAGGCCTAAAATAGGCAACATAATCTGATGATCTGATGTAACTTGTAGAACAACAAAAATAAAATTCCAGACATAGTATTTAGGTAAGGAAAACATAATATTTATCAGGTATTAATTCATAAGTATTTTTACATACTACTTCAAACCCTAAGTACATAATCATCCGCTCAAATATTTCTTGCAATTGTTTTGATATACAATATATATTCCTTCTTTAAATGACCACCCACTTAAAAAAATTACTTTAAAAAGATTAAATTTTCTACCACAAAGATAATACAATCTCTCCTTCCTGAAAAAACAAAAATAAGCAATTACAATTTAAGTCTTCAACTATAACAAATACTATAAAAGTTGGTAGCATAATTTTTGGAAGAGACTATTTATTTTATTTATTTTGGTGCATATACATACACACATCAAACACACGTATAGCTTGGGGTTTAAAAACAGTAGACCATGGAGTAGGTACTTCTACGGCCAATCTTTGAATATAGCTCCTTCTTTCTTTTTTTTTCTTTCACTTCACAACCTACCATGAAATCAACCCTTTTTCTCAGTCTTCGTTCCAGCCCTTCGACGTCAGGACCTGAAGATTTTAAAAAAAGTTTTGGAATCAAGGTTGTTTTTTTACCTTTTTGTATTATAGCACCCTCTCTTTTAATTTTTATCTCTATCTCTCTTAATCCTATTGGACGTTATCTTGGAATAGTTTTTCCCTCCAAATATAAAAACCATGATGGCAGACTTGGCAAGATAGGTATATAAATATATACGTTTCGTATCCCTCGTGTGATATTACCATGCGCAGAGGCACTCTTGCCCACCAACCGCCATGCTGAAGTGGGTGTGGTGGATAAAAAAATAGCAATGTGTAGAGGAAAAAAACAGACGTGGACGAAAGAAGAAGAAGAAAAGAGATATAACTGTTTAAATCCAAGCGCTAGGCCACGCCTCAATTTTTCCCGGGTGTACGTAATAAAAAATGAGCAGGTGGAGTCACATACCCCCATGGTCTGGCAATGCACCCCGCTTACTAAGATCACGTGGTAAGGGTTGTTTAAATACATATATATATATATATACATATATATAAATATTTTTACAAATTGCGACGTGTCTGTATACCTTCCAACTAGAGAGTTATAGGCATAGGCCAGTGGTAGAGTGGTGTTAGAATAACAGCTCTTGTCTTTCTTTTTTGGGGGAAGTAAAAAAAAATAGAGGAGTGGGCTGTAGGGTCATAACCCAACATCCCTTTATTCTACCATCTATTACAACATTCACTATTATTTATATTATTTACATTAATATTTTTTTTCTGGTTTCCCTTGCCTATTGTAACAATTTTTTAAGTTTGTTGTGTTTTTTGGTTACTTAAAAAAATAATTTGGGGGTAAGATGTCTTATTTATCATCTCTTGTGCAGTAGCAATTTTTTTAATTTTGTTATTTATTTTTTGTAGACGGGTTTTAAGCAGTAGCCGTAGGCTAATATGCGTGTGCATGGAAATCCAGACCATTTCAATTGTTTTCTTTTGTACTTGTTTTGAAATTTGTTAAAATAATTTTATTTTAGACTATTTTTTATGTATATCCTTTACGGTAGGGTGGATATGAAATAAAAATATGTTTATTGTCACGATTACGATGTTGTTGTTTTTATAGTGGCCATGTGAATGCGTATTTCAGAATTTTGCGACTCGTTTGTTGGTGCGTTTATATTTAGATGATGTATAGCTATTTTTTTAGTACTCATTAAAATTAGCTAGCGTAGTCAGTGATTTGTTTATTTATTTTTATTTGCATGTGTGGTGAAAGAATTACTGTTTTTTTTACGAAGAGGAGCACGAGCCTATGCCTACAAAATAAGTATTAATTTAGTTTGTTTAACTTATACAGATGTTTTTTATGAGTTACAATATTTTTGTACGGAGAGTGGTTTGGCTCTAAGTAAATCCTAGTTTTAAATAAAATATAGTTTTTAATATATTTTGATTGTTTTAATTTGTTTTCAGAAATTATTTGGTATTAAATGAAATACTACTGTCCTGCCACCATCCATGCTTATGAAACTGAACCAAGATCTGAAATTTTACCTAAAAAAATACAGAAACTTGGAGCAAATGGAGCAATTTCAAGAAACTAGAGTTAAGAATGATTATTCACTTGAAACATCAAAACAGAATAAAGAAGAAAAAATAGTTGTACAATATTTCAAAAATGTTTGTAACCAAATAATGCTATTTGAAATTAATTAATGGCCTTATGCCTAGTTCTTATTTAATATTTGGTGACATGTGTGAAACAAATCAAACTCTTTTTAACCACTAAAGTTTTAAGATAATACATTGTAAATTATTTCTTTGATAAAATTCACAATGTTATATTTTGAATAATTTATAGAATATTACCTAATTAATACAATTTATTACCAACCATATTATACATAATACTACCTAAAATATAGACAATTATTATTGGGGTTATACAAGCCAAGAACTGTGAGAAAATGTTATTGAGTGAAGCTTTATATGATTCTAAGTTAATAATAATAATAATTTTTGTTATCCCTTTATAGTGAATTGTATTGATGTTTACATAACTTTTAAGTATGTGAACGTTAGGTTTATATTTAATTTTAGAATAATTTTAAAACCTATTATAATACGCTTGTCTAGTTCATTGTATTACTAAACTATGTTAATTGACAGATATTTTCTAGCCAAATATAGTAAAACATTAAGATATAAATAATAATTATAACCAAAACTGTATTTATGTGCCTTTTGTATTGAACTTTTTGATTTCATGGCTTACATTAAAATTAGAAGGAAATATATTTCCATACTACAGATAAAACTATAAGATGAATTATACTAGATCTAGAAATATTGCAAAAGAATCAGGAAGAAAAATTTCCGGAATAATACTTAAACTAACATCATGGTATGACAATGAGTAATATTTCTCATCACATCTTTACCATTACGAAGCATAGTTTACATACTAATATTTAGCCTTAAGTGAAAAGTTTTTAACTTCCAAAGATATTACCATATCTCGCCTCATCGTCAACCAGTTTCATCACCAAAACTATAGTATTTCAATGATTTTTGTGAAATTTGCTACATATTACAATAGAGAGTCAACTGGAATATTTTTCAGCAGTTAACTAGGGATATGGTATTGAAAGTAAAGTATCGATACCATACTCGTATTGAATTAAAATCATAGCTAAATGTGAGTTAAAGCATCGTATATCATCATAACTATTTCAGAATTTACGATTCACAGTTCAAAGATTTATTAAATTTCACTTTTTATAACTTTCTCAAACCAGGGTAACAATATCTATTCTGTTTTGTAGGATTTTCAATCCTAGCCTGAAAACTAGCACTGGTGGAAATACGTGTTCTCAAATATTCCCCTGACAAAAATATTCAGTTTTCTAAGGTGGTGAAGGTGACTTTGGCCGATTTATCCATAGCAGTGTACCCTTACCTGGGACTGCGATTGTAACAGGACACTTCACGACTTATATTGTTGGGATACTCTCGGTCAAGCCATCAACCAAAATGAAAGAGTTATTGTCAAACAGTACACAGGTCACATAAAATATCCTAGTCCGTTTAATCATAAATCATTATATAGAAATAGTAAGTGACAATATGTTAACAACGAATAGCTATATTTAAAAAAAACATTCAAAACTAATAACTTTTATATTCAGTGTTATGTGTTAAAATCTCAAAAGTTATTAATAATTAATAATATAATCACATAATTGCATTGGTAAGATCGTAACTACCAGGCACCCAAATAAAGCATAAACAACGACCATTGTAATTTAGGCACGAGAATCAATGACGATCAGGTCATATACCTACTAAACCCATCAGGATCTTGGACCAAGGACATCAGGGGCAGACATTACACGTGCTGTTAGAGGGTGTTTCTATAGAGCGAATAATCATGACATTTTATATGACTCTTTTTTACTTTAAATTCTTATGCGTGTAATTGTTGAATATGATTATATTTATTTATTTTATATATTTATAATATGTGTATTGATCAAATAAAAATTATTAATTTTTTTTGTAGGGTATATTTTTTTCTTGTTCAGTTTATTTAGTCACTAAAAATTGTTTCAAAATTTAAAAACAAAATTTATCATCGGGCCTATTTTTGTGTTTTTCTCATTTCTAAACGAAGCAGTGAGAGTAATTTTTTGTATCAGGTTTTCAAATTATGGGCTTGAAAAAAATAATTTACCAATACAAATATATGAATTATATATAAAAAAAAGGTGGTTTCTCTAGATATCACACCTATACCGAAGTGTAAGTAATCGTATGAATAAAAAATATAGTAACCATAGTATCTTGTAATATAATATAGGCATTGAAAAGTAAGATAATGCTTCTTTTTCCAGATCCTTATTCTCACTTAAATATAGACCAGTGAATCATCTACTTATCGTTTAATATTATAACATTACTCAGATAAAACTTGGTGCAATTAATAGGTTTTAAAAAATAGCCCCACATGTCAACTGTAAGCGAATGTAGATTTATAGTTACAACAGTAGTTTTTTTAAGTTTTAAGTTAAATCAAGTCATTGTTTTTGATTCCTAATCCTATTATATAGTCCTTCTGTTTTAAACCGATAGGAGGAACTTTAGTACGGCTCCAAGGGTAAGGAAGGAATTTTAATTCTAACTTGTGACACATGAAGTAATAAAATCTTACTCTTTGGAAGCAAAACATATAGGCCTACGCCATGGATACAATTTTAAAGCCAATACATAGTATAAAAGAGTTGTAATATAAAAATTCAACATTAAACCTTCGGGATCAAAGATTGTTTAAACTCTAAATAAAATCATTGAAACAATACATGACTTTGGCTAATCATAATAAAGTTAGTCTAAAACTATCTATCTAAGCCAATAATCTATCACTGTAAAATACGTACACCAGTTTCACAAACATTACAGTTTAAGGCCGTGTTAGTAATCAAACCTAGGATTAATATGCAGACCAGTCACTTTATGTATTATCCTCTACTTTATTTTCTAAACACTTTTTAAATATATTTTATCTTGCTTAGTAACATCATTGTTCACGCGGTGTAAAGCGTCAGGCATAAAATAAATGGACTACCAATGATGGCCATGTTCAGATTTGAATGTAAATTGTATGCATTAATTAGTGGTTTACCAAATGTCTATCATAGTTTGGTGGTTTTCCTAATTCCTTTCCAATATGTTTTAAATCAGTTCCAACATTAAATATACATTTCTATACTAAAGACTAAGCTAGTTAGTGTTTATAATCACCTGGAAAACCTAGAAAAACTTTAAAACTAGGCCAAAATATTTGCTAACAACGAAGTTAAATAAAATTTGTAATTAGTTATCATAATTTTAAAAGAAAATAATACACTATATTTATGGTTAAACTTTTAGGATATAATATACTCAAGTATTTTTTATATTTCTATGTGTTTCAGTTTATAAATTTCAAATAAACTACACACTTTGCCCCATAGAATTTTTTTTAAATAAAACAACTTTATTATAATTCATTTTTTTAAATTTTATGGATTCATAAATTTTAAGAATTAACTGAATTATGCCAAATTTATCGACATTTATTTCAACAAAATTTAAACCGATTTAATTTAATATGTTGGCGAAAATTTATGCCATGGCCTTTTAGGTTCAGATTATATAGGTGAAATCTCTAACTATGATTATATTCTCTTTCATTAATATAATAGCTAATAATTTAATACACATAATACAAATATAGTGTATTGCGTTTTGATTGAGTATGTTAATAAAACTATATCTGTCAAAAGTAATTATATTATATTATTTTGTTGATAAAAGAATAAAAAATATGATTTATTATGCTCTAATGTTTTATTCTATTATTTATTAATCCATACTCAATATGAAGGTGAAAGTGAAGGTCTAAAATATATCAGACCAAAGATTCTTAGATGAAAAACATGTTGCATTAAAATTTGGTAGGCCTATTTACATTGTATAGTAACCTCTTTAATTATATTATAATTTAATTATTTATTAGTTTATGGCATTTCTTTTAGTATTTATAATTTAACATGGGTAATCTTTAAATAGAAAGTTATACAATTTCAGGCCATGGGATTATTCGTTAAATTAATTTAAGCTACTCGTGTTTCTTGTATTAAATTTTGTTAATAACAGAGACTCAAGTTGTCGGGCACACTGACTTGACATCAATTACACCTTGAATTGTCTCCCAGTGATGATAAGTTTTGAGTTCAAATCCTGTTGGAGTGTTTTGAGTATAATTTGCCCTAAATAGTTTCCAAATCTCTCCACACACCAGTTTTAATACATTTACTCTAAACTGTACGTTCCTAATCCCTATTTTGAGATACGGTGCAAATAAAAACATAGTTATAGCTAACAAAATTGAAATATATTTACGTATGGTATATAAAAACCATTATTTGTAAGTTGTCAAATCATAGAGCTGGTTCATAATATATAACATATTTATTTTAACTAGATTCTATTGATTGTTTACCATAATTATTCTATAGCTAAGACTTCATTTTAGATTGGAAGAAAATAACATTCGTTTTAAGAATTTTAATCTATTATGTAATGGATATATTTATTAAATTTGGTAAACGTATAGCCGGTAACAGAACGACCTGGCTAGTTTTCTTCTTTTAGAGCTCTGTGAGTATATATGTATAATTTTCTGGCATAATCGTTTGGGCTGAAATTCAAAAACAAATGCAATAATAATAGACTTGTATATAACTAGAAAACTAATATATTATTTTTATCATTATTAGAGTGATATAAATTAAATACGTACATATCAAGATTGTTAGCTTATTTGTTTTGATGAATGTATCTGTGACATTTTATTAATCTTATAGATAATTTAACAAAGATTTAATCATCAATCTGGTCTGAATCATAAGAAATCAATTAAATTTCGAAAATCCCTTAGATGGCACATCTATTATCGTATCCTTCTTCAATAATCATTACATTTGATTGGTGATAGTGTTATATCAAAATGTGATCTGGTACAAATATTAACGTTTGTTTAATAAACGGTAGAATGCTATTTTATTCAAATTAGAGATTGCAAAAATAAATAAATTATATGAAAAGACTTGAATAATAGTGAACCTTATTCTCCACGTTAGATTACAATATACTGATATCAAAATGTATCATAATATTCAGTTATATTTTAGGACGTGTTAATATAAGTTTAAAACCGTAGTTTATTATTAGCACCGCGTCTTACTACCCGTTCGGGTTATACGCACTTACGCTAATGTGTAATGGTAGGGTGATTGTGAGATGAAATGGAGGACCTACAGTTTAACTTGGAATCCGAACCACGGTGGAGGCCTGGCATTCCCCACATTCACAAGACGTCTTGTCAGAGGTGAAGGAAGGGTTTGGTAAAAAAAACGTAGTTAATAGGAATTAAAATAAACAAGATTATTTAGAGAAAGTACACACATATTAGCGTAGAGATGACGAAATGAATCTAAAGTATTTTATTTAAGGTAAAAACTATTTTCAGGGAACTAGGCCTGGATTTGAACCATGAACTCCTACTCTTTGGTATGTAAGGCTAGATGAGCTTGACCCTTTAGACCTTGTACCTGAGTTTCAGTCTCTTGTGTATTCTGCATTTCCTATAATCTTTTATTTTAGGGCTATAACGCGTTTAAACCCTCTATTTTATGTATGTTCCTGAGTGATAATAATGTCAGTGATATGTTTTTATAAAATGATGCTGTTTTATGCATTAAATCATGTTATGTATTTTGTTACACAATATATATGAACGTGGCATGTAGCCGATCCATGGAAATATTGACATATTCAAAATTTTATAAAGGATAAGCCCTATTTATGAGTCTTTTATAAGAATTGTTGTTTAAAAATTCAATTGAAACAAGTTATTATAAAACTTGAATAAGCTTATATCTAAGTGAAAGAAATAATATTGTAGAACTGTTTCATCAAACATTATTTATAATATTAAACTATATTAATAAAATAAATTCCAGAGGCTCATAAGGTAAAGGCCGGTATTAATTTAGTAAAAGTATAAATGCTACAAAGAATGTCGATACATGAGGGATTTAAGCTTATTTGGTATAATTGCTAATTTTGTATCGAATACCAAATATTATTTCACTCTTGCATTAATAATTAATGACTCAAGAACTATTTAACATTTTATAAAACATTCTAAGAATGGTTGAAAGTAATTAAAAGTTAAGACTTAGGTAGGTTGCTCTAGAAAAAAAATATATATATAATAAATGTATAGAATAAACTCTTACTAAATTGGTAAATGTATTAAGTGAAGTTACAAGTCAAAATGTATGATTATAATTTACTACTAGTGAAAAAACATATTTTCAGATATAAACATTCATATAAAATTAATAATTATCAACTGGACCATAATGAAAAGTCTAAAATCTATGTTTACACTTTAAAAATGTTGTTACAAAAAATTTGAGATATACAATATAGTAAGGACAAAGCTCTGTTTTGAGTTCAAGTATGTTGTGAAATAAAAAATAGTTTTTAGGGTTAACATCTGCCAAACAAATTCAATGAAGTAATTAAGTAATGTAGAATAATCTAAGTCTTATCTGTTTCCTTGTCTCATTACTCCTTTATGATAGACGCTGGATTATTTCATTCTGACATGTTTCGGTACTATGGTACCATGAGCATGGCTATTGAGTTGTTGGGAAAAACATGATATGTTATTACGATGGCAATAAATATTTAAGAAAAAATAGTTATTGACACCTAAAGTCATGAAGTGTGTGTTGTATTTTTAGTGTGTTTAAGCTCATGGGCACATTTATTTTACTTTCAATACATATAATATTATAACTTGAACTATATGAGATTATTTATGGTTTTATAAGATTAAGATAAAACTGTTGACAAATATTATTTTTTAGAATTGATGTTTATTTATTACTTTCATCCTAGCTATTCACAATGGAAAAGTGAAAAATGACACCTTGACACGGGAATCAAATCCGAGTTCTTTGACATCGGCTACAAATGTGTTATTTTTATTAAGATCACGAGCTATCAGATAACCTATCCACCTTCGACTCGGTAGTTGGCTTATTGCAGTCATTTGTACAATTATTATAATTGTACAGGATTGCATATTACTGAATCAAATAGCCAAGGTTATTATTTATGCATTTTAGTTAGGATTACTCCATCTAGATATCATGTTCAGAAAATTGATGAATGACACCTGGACACGGGAATTTAACCCGGGATATTTGGCTTAGTACGCCAATGATAACTATGAGCTATCCAGGATTCGTCCCGTGACCAAGGTCATTCTTCCCTCATATTTTAAGGCAGAGTCTATCATAGTGATATTTTGAGACAGTCTCTATCACTATGGTAGACTCTTCCTTAAAATATGAGGGAAGACGACCATGGTCACGGAATGAATCCTGGATAGCTCAGGGGTTAGAGCATTTGTGTACTAAGATAAAGGTCCCTGGTTCGATTACCGTGTCCAGGCTTCATTTTTCAATTTTCTGAACATGATATCTAGATGGAGTAGTCCTTACTAAAATGCATAGATAATAGCTAATATATATATATATAATAAATGAATAGAATAAACTCTTACTAAATTGGTAGATGTATTAAGTGAAATTACAAGTCAAAATGTATGATTATAATTTACTACTAATGAAAAAACATATTGTCAGATATAAACATTCATATAAAATTAATAATGCATTATCAACTGGACCACAATGATAAGTCTAAAATATATGTTTACACTTTAAAAATGTTGTTACAAAAAATTTGAGATATACAATATAGTATGGACAAAGATCTGTTTTATGTTTAAATATTTTGTAAAATAAAAAATATTTTTTTTAGGGTTAACATCTGCCAAACCAATTCAATGAAGCAATTAAGTGATGTAGAATAATCTATGTCTTATCTGTTTCCTTGTCCCATTACTCCTTTATGATAGACGCTGGATTATTTCATTCTGACATGTTTCAGACCTATGGTACCATGATCATTGCTATCGAGTTGTTGGGAAAAACATTATATGTTATTACGATGGCAAGAAATATTTAAGAAAAAATATTTAAAATTGACACCTAAAGTCATGAAATGTGTGTTGTATTTTTAGTGTGTTTAAGCTCATGGACACATTTATTTTACTTTCAATACATATAATATTATAACTTGAACTATATGAGATTATTTATGGTTTTATATGATTAAGATAAAACTGTTGACAAATATTCTTTTTTAGAATTGATGTTTATTTATTTTGGCGCAGTTTTATTATTTTCATCCCAGCTATTCACAATGGAAAAGTGAAAAATGACACCTTGACACGGGAATCAAACCCGAGACCTTTGACATCGGCTATAAATGTGTTATTTTTATTAAGATCACGAGTTATCAGATAACCTATCCACATCGACTCGGTAGTTGGCTTATTGCAGCCATTTGTACAATTATTATAATTGTACAGGATTGCATATTACTGAATCAAATAGCCAAGGTTATTATTTATACATTTTAGTTAGGATTACTCCATCTAGATATCATGTTCAGAAAATTGAAGAATGACACCTGGACACGGGAATTGAACCTGGGATCTTTGGCTTATTACGCCAATTATCTAAACCCTGAACTATCCAGGATTCGTCCCGTGACCATGGTCATTCTTCCCTCATATTTTAAGGCAGAGTCTATCATAGTGATATTTTGAGGCAGTCTCTATCACTATGGTAGACTCTTCCTTAAAATATGAGTGAAGACGACCATGGTCATGGGATGAATCCTGGATAGCTCAGGGGTTAGACCATTTGTGTACTAAGATAAAGGTCCCTAGTTCGATTCCCGTGTCCAGGCTTCATTTTTCAATTTTCTGAACATGATATCTAGATGGAGTAGTCCTTACTAAAATGCATAGATAATAGCTTTGGCTATTTGATTCATATACACATTAGCTCAAAGTCGGCTGCATTAGATCCCACACGGTATAGGTCATCCGGCTCTTAATATAGCATATATTTCTAATGATGTTGAGATTAAAATCTTAGCTAGATATGTTGGAAGATGGTTTTTAAATAATTGTATTTTTAGCTGTTGATTTCCCATCACCCGAAGCTAAAACAGAACTATTTGGAATAAATTAAAGGGATTCAAATTATTTTGTTAAAACGTATACACATTAATTAAAACCCCATTTAAAATTAAATAAATATATGTCTAGTAAATAAAATAAATCCTACAAATTTTGTTTTATTGATAAGTAAATCACCACATTCAAACATACAAATGAGATTGCAGCGAACAATCTGTAGAACTGGAGGTGTCATATTATTTTGAATACTAGCAAATATGACTTAACTGACCACTCAAACAATATTTGAAGTTTAAATTATCAAAGTCAATAACCTTAAAAATAATTGTATTGAACTTATGGCCATTAGGTGAGATACTGTGTATAGTTTTTTTAAATATATTTATTGTAATATATTATATTGAAAAAATAATTGTTGCTAATATTTGTAAAATATATAGACAATTAAAGAATGTTAACAAATATAAATATGGTTTTTATTACATTTTTTCAATAATTATTTTTTTAGTTACAGATATTTGTAAATTAAATGATCCATAGTTTTTTAAATACACTTAGTAATATGTATAGATCTTTCAACTTAGTCTTTGACTTTACAACATATGTGAGGGATATCTCTGTCTCCGTCAGTGACAATAGGTCTGTATATTGCTAACCATTTTCTTCTTTGACCTATGCAAAGGAAGTGACAAACCTACATTTCTTGAAGTGACCCCCATTAAGATATTGACCTAACATTTGCCTCTAAAAAACATGTGGCATTTGCCTATTTAATGAACGCGATAAACATACATCGCTGTAAGTGACAAACATTCAGGAAATAGCCTAGAATTAGCCTTTGCAACAAAGGTGAAAAACATATCTGGATGTAATAGAAGTTCAGGCAATTGGAATTGTCCACTGTAAAATACATGACAAACTTATATATCTTAAAGTGACAATAGTACAAGCGATAAACAAGATATTGAATCTGATACGGAAGTGACTAACATAACTTCCCCAAAGAGACTAGAATTCATTAAATTTCCTTTACATTGCCTCGACAACACCATACGAAGATATTTATTCATTTTAAACGTCTCGTTTTCACTCTCTTTATGAACATGTTTATTAAAAAAGGGACGGAACTTCATTTAAAAGGTATTTTTAATCGTTGAAAAGAAAGCCAGAGATCGCCATAATTACATCTCTATGAAAATCAGTCACATTCGTTTTCGGATAAGTGAACTCAATATCATCTAAAATATTAGATTCTATAAATTAAAATTGTCTTGTACCGAATTTTATTTCAGTTTATCCTCTCCAATTTATTTTTAAGGAATTAATGTACCAGTAGCTTAAAACTTATCCAATCAATGACTCATAAAATGCTTTGTTATCCATAGTAATGAGAATTTAAATTCATTTTTCTAAATTCCTATTAGTTTAAATTACGTATTTTCATAGTTGATCAAAAACATTTTCATTCATAGACCCCTACAATGGGCAGAATTAGCTTGTGATAAAACGTTAGTATAAGTAAAATAGCTGTGGCTTACTATCTTTCTGTTTAAATCCCTAGGGTTAATACTCGTACATATATTATTTCTCGTTAAATTGGGGGAGAAATTAAATGATTAAAATATTGCTCACGTTTTGGCAAAGATTCAAAGAAAAAATATCAGGACTGAATATCGGTGAAAGTACTACTTATGTCTTGTAAACACCGGTAATCTTTTTGTTCTCAAATTTTTATGAGGGCTGTAAAGTAGAGCACAGAGAAGAGTTGCAGACGTTTATAAATTCTTCAATTTTTATGAAGTTTTATGATATGTTTTAATATTGTTTTTCACTAAAATGTAGATGTAGGTGATAATCAGTTAAAAAGTTTAGATCATAAGTTTAAATGCTTTAAAAAAATCTGTGATAGGTTACATGGAACACCTATAAAACAATCCTACATTAGTGTTCTGTTGTGAACATATCATTACTTTATTCTATGAAAAAAATTTAGATCTATGTCTATAACATTTTTCTTTAATCTCAGAAGTACAAATTTTCGCAGAATTTGTCGTTGATTTTTTAGTTTAAAACTCAAAATTTAAACTTATTAATTCATCAGAAAACAGTTGATACTTTTTTCCCTATATTTTATAGAAATAATTTAAAAAAAAAATCAAATGACTTCTTAAATAATATGAGATTTTTAAACGTCTTACATTCGATTCAGTACGCTACTGCATAGCCTGCTTGAATAAAATAATATATTAAAACTATTATAGCAATAATTAGTAGTAATTATTATCTCAAATATTATAATGAAATAAGAATCAAAGAAACCGTTACGAATTTTTTTATGATATACATTTATAAAGGTCGTCTTAAACTTAGCGTAGGGAATATTTTAAACTATCAACAAAATTAGTAATATTCCTTTCAGAAAATTGTGTTTATGTGTATAAGTATAAAATTAAGTGTTTAATTGGAAATAATCAGGTTTATTTTTAATCTTATGGTAGTATTGATAAAACTCCTTTAATTAAAACCGGCTTTCTCAAGCTAGTTTTTAAAACAAATATATTTAGTATTTTGTTTGATTTGCGATTGCAAGTTTATAAAAATTTACTCTGCTCTCACTTCAGTACTTAAACATTTATAAAAGGTATGGCCCACATTTCTACCAAACTACGTACCGGTCTCCATGATATATAATTTAGTTTTCTAATATCAATGTTAGTCAATTGCTCCCAGGATAATTGGTGACATATACTGAATTAAGTACTAAATAAAGCACAAAAACCTAATCCATATGAACGTGGCTCTAGGAATTTTTTCTCTAATGGATTTAATAAGTAGAAAAATACACTTATAGCTTAGTTTTTATTGTAAGTGCTCTAGTTTTTATAGAGTCCAATTAGCTCCTTGACATCAAGGAAATTGTAAGATGTAACCCATGACATGAACATCTTTCCTAATTACTATCTTATATCTTAACGTTAACTGTTAAAGATTGTTTTTTTTTGACCAAAATAATATTTCAAATTAAGTCTTTAAAATAATTTAAATATATGAAAAATATTTTTAAGATCTAATTTGAAATTGATTGAATGATATTTCAAATTGAGACTTTAAAAATATTTCTTAAGACTTAATTTGAATTATCATTTTGGGCATAAAAACTATCTTTAACAGTTAACGTTAAGATATAAGAATGTAATTAGGAAAGATGTTCATGGGTGACTTCTTACAATATTTTATTCTTTGATGACAAGGTGCTAATTTTATTCTTATAAAATATAGATCACCTACAAACAAAACTAAGTTATAAGTGTGTGTTTTTACTATTTATAAATCTACTGTTAACAAATCTATTTACCATATTCAGTTGGGAGATTAAACCCCCAAAATAAATTTCTGAAAATGTCCCATTCAACATAAGGTTACAAAATACTCCTAAGACTTTCGCAAGGCTTCCAAGTCTTACACCTTTTTGTAATATATATAAAAATATTGCACCACTTTAAAAGAAATCCAACACCTTTGATTATTTTGTTATATATTTTAAATATCAACATAAATACCTTTACTTAATAAAGTAAACACACAACATTTCAGGATAGTGATAATTTAAAATAATTATTCAAATCCATTAGACAAATCCGAATGAACGTGGGATAAGGCGTCATCATTGATTAGCGGGTGATTTCCAGGGATTGGAAGGTAAGTAGTCAAATCCTTGCTTGGCTTACTGAGGTCAGCCTCTGTAGCCTTGGAGTATAGGGCTCGCCTTAGGACCCGACGTTATTGGGCTATAACCCAGCCGGGGTCGATGGACTTTTCTTGAGCAATAAAAATCTGTAGCACAATTTCCTTCTGAGGGGAAGTAAAGGCGTTGATACAATGTAATTTGTGGTATGTAACAGAACCCTGGAAGGTATGTGAAAATACCTTTAATGGAAAAATTGGTGGGTAATTTTTCTCTCGCACATAGAAATTCTAGCGTACTAATACAATCAGTTGGTTCAGAAAGTGCAAGTTAAATACCTCCAATTTTTAAAATAAAAAAATTATGGCTTACTGAGCTATATAATTCGGATCACCCAGGGATGGGTAGTTAAACTCGTAACCCAATGTAAATAGGGAAGGTTAAAAATAATACATTCATGAAAGTGGAACCAATAAGATTCTTTCAAGAGGCGGTTCCTTAAAAGGGACTGCCTTCTTTTTTATATTCTTTAGACGTTTACTTAACCCTTAAATATAAATCCCACCCCTGATATATCTTAGCTTGGTAGTGAACAATGCCTATATAAGTTGCAAAGTGCAAATACACCTTCCCCCAGCATCCCGATACTCTTTATGCCAGTGGATTCACCGGTTGCTCGTATAGAAACTCACCCTTTGAACTCTTGCCAAGTTGTGGCACCTTTATCATAGTAAACCTGATTAAACCGGTTTCGTCCGAGATGAGAGTGTCAGAAAGGGTCAAAAAGTAACCACCCTTTGACTCTCTCCTCTGCAAAAAATAAAAGGACATGTCTTCATCTCTCTCTCTTTCTCTATCTTTCTGGTAACATCTGCAAAAGCCAAGAAACACAGTAAGGATCTATGTAGGTCTTCTTCTGAATAGTGTATCATCATGAGCGAAACTTGATAACCTTTTATGGTGGCTGCGTGGTTTAAGGCGATTGATTCGTAAAACATTTTTCCATGATTGTCAGGAATGAATAACCAAAATAAATAAGCCCTAAATGCACAGCTTAAGGTTCCTCTGGATTCGTCTGCCAAGTTTAAGCTTTTATAGGTTTCTTAGTCTTGGAGTTGTAGTGCAAACCCATACAACCACAAACTTACATCTTATTATTTATAAGATCAAATTATCAGGATTAATTAAAGCTGTACGCTATGAAACCCAAAAGTCTGAATAGAAAATAAATGAATGTGTATCACAAACTGATATGTAATGGTTTTCCACAGGATGAGTCCTGATAGCTGAATAAAGTTCAATTAAGTGTAAAATGATTGCCTGAATACGGGAATCAAACCCAGAGGACCTTGGCTTTGCGCGTCAATGTTCTACCACTGGGTCACCCTGGCTTGTTTCGTATCCAGGACCATCTTTAATTAGTTGTTGATGTAATTATTCTGCATTTCGGCTACTTATAGCTATCGACAATCACAGTCCACGGCGACTCGTAGCTGACATGCTGCCATATCATGCACCACATACAAACTCAACACAACAACAAGTGAAAGATGGCCATATATACGAGCCAAACAAGGATGGCTCAATAGTAGAGCATTGGCACGCAAGGCCAAAGGTTCCAGGATTGAGCTCCGTGTTCAGGTTGTCATTTTTCGATAAATTGAATATAAAATAAAGGGTTCACCCTAATCAAATATACTTACACTTAGTGATTACAGTTTGAATCATCTAAATCAAAAATATCCGAAAAGTAAGCCATCCTTAGATAAATTTTCCTATAAAAATAAACCTATTTATTTACTCCTCATAATGGTTTTCCACAGGATGAGTCCTGATAGCTGAATAAAGTTCAATTAAGTGTAAAATGATTGCCTGAATACGGGAATCAAACCCAGAGGACCTTGGCTTTGCGCGTCAATGTTCTACCACTGGGTCACCCTGGCTTGTTTCGTATCCAGGACCATCTTTAATTAGTTGTTGATGTAATTATTCTGCATTTCGGCTACTTATAGCTATCGACAATCACAGTCCACGGCGACTCGTAGCTGACATGCTGCCATATCATGCACCACATACAAACTCAACACAACAACAAGTGAAAGATGGCCATATATACGAGCCAAACAAGGATGGCTCAATAGTAGAGCATTGGCACGCAAGGCCAAAGGTTCCAGGATTGAGCTCCGTGTTCAGGTTGTCATTTTTCGATAAATTGAATATAAAATAAAGGGTTCACCCTAATCAAATATACTTACACTTAGTGATTACAGTTTGAATCATCTAAATCAAAAATATCCGAAAAGTAAGCCATCCTTAGATAAATTTTCCTATAAAAATAAACCTATTTATTTACTCCTCATATAACTCGCTATTGAGATATTTTTTTTTTAAAAATATATTAGAAATTTAGAAGATTTCAAATTAAAACGGAGAAATAATCACTATACGTGTATGAATATTTTTTTGAAAACACAAACTGTATTACTATACATTTATTTATTTATTTCCCATAGCCCATTTTAAGAAAAATCGTCTGACTACTGTCAAACAATTTCAAATATTTTAAAAATTAATCTTCAGTACTCTATTTGCAGATTTTCTTTTCGCTATACAAACAGTATAGGCCTACAATGCTAATCATATTGAGAAACATGTCCAATGCATTTTTATATCAAAATAATAATTACCTTTCTTTCCATAAAATTTGAATTTTCAAAGAATATTATTGCAATAAATTATTCCCAATTTTAAATATAGAAATAATATCAGCAACTCTTTTTTTGTGTGGCCATATTTTATAACATCTACATATTAAGTTTAAACAAATTACTTTCTTCCATTTTGTATCCATCCCCAAATAAATACGGAGTGGTCAGCCCGCCTTTATGGCACTCGGGGGCAAATAAAACTTAAAAATCCCTTATATCTTTTTAAAAACAATACTTTATAATAAAGAAAAAATATCACCTGAAACGTTTGTGATAAGATGGTAAATCTAAAATAATTATTGTTAACAATATGTCAATTATTAATAATGGTTGTCTTTTTAATTTTTGTTTCCTAGTAATGATAGCTATTGTGTAATATAAATAAGACCAAAACATTTTATTGAATGAATTAATCCCGTTTCAACTGAATCACCAAACTTGACATTATTCCGGTTCAAAAGTAAAAAAATCAAAATTATTTTATTATTTTTGTAAGTATTTGGAGATATCAAATGTTTGAATCATAATCAAGGGAAAAGTTATTTATTTATTTCGTTTCACTATCGTTCGGGTTAAATGTGTCCACATTAATTCTTCCAATAAGAGGGTAGAACTGAAACTGTTAGTCGTTTTAGAATACAGAGGGAATACGCGAATCTATTGAAGAATTAAAGAAAGTACAGAAACATTTAGTAAAAAAAAAAAAAAAANNAAAAAAAAACTATCACTACACCCAGTTGGGATTTGAATCCCGATATTCCTATCAAAAGAAAACTAGACCAAGTGCACTTGGGGTCTAGATTATGTGACCAGTGATCTAACTTATTTTAAATCAAATTATTACTTTTAACACTGTGATTAATAAAATGATACGGGTGAGAAGGTTATTGTAATTGTCCCCAAATTAGTCTGCTATAGGTTTGGGAAAGCCAAAATGATAGTTGGTTTAGTAAACGCCCTTCCATATTTTCCAAGCCAAAAATTTAAATCTGAGCCCAGACCATTTCGTTAAGTCAATTACAATAGTGATCGCTAAACAATTAAATCACCGGTACATATTTCTTATATTCACGTAAATATTTGAAAGAATGAATTCTTACGTATTATAGAGAGAGTATCAAATTAAATTAAATTAAATGTAGTAGTTGTCTTTTTTAGAAGAAATACAAAATATATAAAATACAGGTCAAATAGCCTAGTTTGACCTTATTCGCCTGTCACAATAATTTTTAAGTGACTCAAATATTTGCTGGTCCAGGATTACTCGGTCAAATTTTAAGGTTTTTATAAAACAATTTAGGACTAATATGTAACCAGATATTCTTCCCATTATATAAGTTGTAGGCAAATTACTATTTTTTATGTTTTTAAGATTCTCATAATATGTGACTGTTTAAGGTTAGGTTAGTTTAGTATTTCTTGTGTATGTGGTTGACTTCTAACACTGGTATTAACATTATTTGAGATATTAGTTAGAGTTTTTGACTGAGCTTTTGACTAAGTCTTTCTGAGAAAATATTGAGTTTCCAAAATATTGACTTATCTACGCCTACATTTAAGGTATTTAAAGTAATAAAACCAATTATAGACTGGATTATGATTTGGCAATGTCCGTGACACCTCGTGGGGCCCGAGAAAGGGATGTCCCCTGGAACCTTCGTCTCTTGGAGGAACTGGTGGAGGGTCAGGAGAGGTCTTGGGACAGCACCCTAAGGTGGGGGCTAGTACGGGACGATGACTTGTCGCTATGGAGTGCCCTCATCATCGGACCAAGAAATACGCCATTCGTGGACCGGGTGTATAGTCTGGGGGTGGTGTGCGGGCCTGCCTACCCCTATGTTGTCCCAGAGTTCAGGTTCGTGTCGGAGATCAACCTGGATGGTGTTGACCATGTCACTGGAGTCGTGGATACTAAGGTCCGTGCGTCTTCTAACCCAGAGAGTGTTATTATCTTTAACATTCAGTGATTATGCAATATAAGCTTATGGCATAAGTTTACATTTACTGAAATGTTAGTGACGAAAGCCCTACTAGTCTTGAATATCAGTCACACTGGGTTTTAGGAGATGGGGGGAATTCGTGGTTCTACGTGATAAATATGTTTTTTTTTCATAATCTCTCCATGCTGATGTGGGTGCACTTCCTGAAGCTACACTCCTTAATCCTACCTCTAATATCAAAACATTAATATCCTCAGTTAAAAAGAATGTCATATAAAATGGGAGGATGAAAATTAACAGCACACATTAAAATATATCAAAATAGTACCCACTCTAAAATCTGTAAAAATACCAAATTTGGTATTATTATTAGTCCAGTTAATTTCTGTTAGGGCAGGGGTCTTTAACCCGTGGCCCACCTTAACATTTGTTGCGGCCCGTTGGCTCATGAAAATTATAAAATTACTTCAAGAGAAATAAATGATAAATACATATTTATATTATACATAATTAGACAATATAATATATTTAGTTATGTTGTTAACTATTTTTGCTTTATAAGTGAAGAAAAATATTGCGTTTTTGTACAAATGTACCTTGAACCGGCGAATGACTATTCAAGTAGACAAGGGGGAAAGTACTATTTTGGACAAACATAGTTGGGAGTGCTTGTTATCGTTAATCACCACTGAAACACTTGAGACGCCAAAATAAAAATATAATGTTAAGTGTTCAGTCCTATTATTGCCGATCCTATATTGCGGTCCGCGAGACAAAAAGAGAGAGAAACTATGGCCCTTGGACTTTAAAAGTTTGAATACCACTGATCTAGGGATTAGTATAGACTAGGTTAGGTATATTCTTCAAATATGTTGCTATTATTCAGGCTTTGATTACTGCATTTGGTCGTTTTAAATGTGTTTGAATTAATAAAGTTTCTTCATGCTAATTATCAACCACATGAAAAGCAAGTAGGCCTATTTATATTATATTGTTTTAAATAGTTTTACTCGCCTAAACGAGCTTCACCTAATGAACATCCAAATAAAATAATTAAAAAATAATTTTAAAATGGAAATAACACAGTAAAGGTTTCAAAAAGGCAGTGGCGACAAATATGGTAAAACCAGAAATTTCACGACGATAATAATAAAAAATGTACACATTGTGAAGGCAGTGAAGGCAAAAACTTACTGCGGTCCACAACAAGACCGTAAATAGGGCATAGTCTGCATTTTATATTGGCCCTGTTGACTGCATATTTGATTACTAGTCTTGGACAGTGCTATTTCAACTTTTTGAGAGCGAGTACATTAAAATATGTCGACAATGTTCGGAGAAATTATATCATGCGACCACTAGAAAACTTTCTATAAAAATAGACTGGTAGAGTATTTTTTTCTTATTTTTATCATCATCATTAATCAATAATATATATTATATTATTTTAGGATAACTTTATATAATATTATTTGTGATTGTAATAGTGGTTACAGAAGTTTTATAATACAAAATTTAAAAAATTAGGGAGACATATTTAGGCGATGTATTTGAGGAATTATTACCGTATTGAAAAAAATATTTAAAAATTTATATTTATACTAATTATATAAAGTATTTGCCAAAGGAACCAGATTGATGATTTTGTGACAAAATCAAGGAACAATAGCATTAGTTTACAATAAATAAATATTTAAAAATTCATTTTGTAGTTTTAGTGAAATTGAGAAACACAACAAAAGGCAATAATCAAGGAACAATAGCATTAGTTTACAATAAATAAATATTTACAAATTCATTTTGTAGTTTTAGTGAAATTGAGAAACACAACAAAAGGCAATAGCGCGTCTCCAGTGCCGTTTACTGTTAGCACTGTTTCTAAGTTTAAAGTTAAATAAGCAACATTTAAATATTATAAAAAACTAAATTTTTTTGAAAATTGTGTTAGGACTAATACTATTTTCATCCATATAGTAATAAGACAAGTTGTGTAGGTTTAACTGTATTTTTGTTTGTGCGGAGTTTGTGTCAAACTTACATGTAAGAAACGATATAAAATTGAAATTTCTCACACTTTTAAGTTTTATGGCTATCCCTAATTCCTTAAAACTAAAGGTTTTTCAAAGGAGTGGCCTCAGTAAAGGATTGAGTACACATCGATTATCTAGTTTGAATTATTGATATAATTTTGACCTAATAGGTATGTCATATTGGTTGATAAAATCCGAAATAGAAAAAAAAATTGCATATATTCCAGTAAATCAATGGACACATCATGCTATTTCCCGTTTTACAAAATCTAAGTATATGTCCAAACAGCAGTGAGTTAGTTTCGTGTGAGATCCAAAACTGCACCTCTCTCAAAAAGATTAACAATGAATTATTTATAATACCATTATTATAAATACATTTTTTCATTGTTTTGAATCTTATTAGACCATAATTTTATATTAATTTTATTATACAGTGTTTGAATGCATCTCAATCAAACTGTTGTTAACACCTTAGCTCAGTCTGTAAATCTTATTATATTATTTTAATTTAGCCCCACAATTAGCTATCCATTTTACTTATATGCATGTGTACTAACTACTCTGATGTAGGTTTATGACTTGGACGATTGAATTTAGAATAAGCTTACCGGAATTTGCGTTGTGGTATAATGTATAAGAGTTTGGAAAAACTCCGTCAGTACAATAGAATTGGATTCGAATCTGGAACTCCCACTCATCAGTGGCCCAATTTATTCTAAAGGTGACGCCTTATACCGTATGATCATCGAAACGGGTGTTAACCTTTATTTCTACAGATATTAAATTATCTTATTCACAAAATGACCAATAAAATATGTTTAACGAAATCAGGAAATCAAATGTGTGATTTGATGCTTGAGTCTTATATTTTGGAGTTAGGCTAGTTAATAGTTAGCAAGTTACGTTCTCATATAATCATTCGGTTTATAAATTACAAGATATAAAAACAATAAAGTTGTTTGTTTTGAGTTTTTAAAATAAATCGACAACCATCCTAACACACAATAATATATTATATTTTTTTAATTTGTATAATAATTTTGAATAGAAAGTTGTTTTAATCTGAAGGTAAATTATGTAAAGTCGTTAGATAATTGTAGGCTTACATAGTTTCTAAGATAGTCAAATATAAGACAAATTTAAAAAAATCTGTTATTTGTAAATTGCCTCTTACTAAGCTTCCATCATAAATTAAACATTAATTCGAAAATCACTCTTCATATATAAATTTTGGTAAAATTGTTATGTCTATTTTTTTTAATTTAATAAGATTTTAAAAATAGCGTCATTATATATGTTAGCTACTTTCGAGTTATTTTTGTTTAAAAAATATATTCTTAACAATTACAATGTAATACTATTCTCAGATATATATTATTGACAAAATCATAAGACCCATTCTTAACAATATTGAAATTTTCAAAAATAAGTTTTCAATAAATTATTACTTTTTGATTGAGAGCTAGAATCGAAAATATATCAAAATGTCTCAAGGTACGACCATACAACATATAAATATAAGGTTTGAACTAAATCTAATAATCCATTTCTATAGTGGCCCAGATACAAATGGCCACCAACAAAATGGTTATGGATTAGTATTTTTGAATTCCGGGGAGCATAAGTAAAGATTAATCATCGTCTTGAGGTCAATGTTTTTCACGATTACAATTTTTTTTTCTATTTTAAATTGTCAACCACTACTCGTCTATTTAAATGAGTTCATTTTACCCAAACGTAGATCTTCTGATAGATGTCCCCCAGATATTTACTAAAACTAAGCTCCATTCTGGAACCAATATAATTTCTTGAACCTAGCTCTTATTTTATAAACTTTTCTACTTTATCAAACCTAGCTTCTTTCACGAACTTTGCTTATTTTTCAAACATAGTTCCCTCTTTTACAAATATCTTATTTTCTATTTCAAATATAGCTGCTATTATTAATTTGGCTCCTATTTTGAACTTAGCTCAATTTTTGGGTTAGCTCCTTTTTATAAACTTTTCTCCTTTCTTGAAACTAACTTCTTTCTCGAACAAAGCTCCTTTCTTGAACTTTGATACTTTATTGAACTTATCATATAAAAACTTAGCTACTTTATCAAATCTATCTCCTTTCTTGAACTAGTAACTTTCACGAGCTTATCTCCTTTTTAAAACATAGCTCCTTTCTATAACTTAGCTCCTTTACTAAACTTAACTCCTTTATTAATCTTAGCTCCATTATTAAATTTAACTCCCTTATTAAACTTAGCTCCTTTAATAGGCTTAGCTCTTTTCTTGAACATTGCTCTTTTATTGAACTTTGCTCCTTTCTTTAACCTTGCACCCTTCTTCAACTTGATATTTTGGTATCTAATTTGGTATATTTGGTTATTGACATAAATTTCCATCTTGGAGACTTATTTCTTTATAACTTATACTGGCCCATCTGGGTTAAGTGACCCACCGTAGCTTACTATGATGTTTGCAGGCAGTGCCAGTGCTAAACGAGTGGAAGATTCAATATCGTATATTGGATGTGCTCCTAGACCTCCAGAGAAAGATGGAGTCAGAGGAGAGCAAGAGGTTGGTCCAGCCTCCAAGGGGAAGCCTGTTTGAGCCTTATTAGCGGTATCGAGAAAGATATTATAGCTATTAAAATGTAATGTTCCATCACTTGTCTACTAATTTACTTATTGAGCTTTAATGAAGGTTCTAGTGTTCAATAAAAATATTTAGAAAATACGTATAATAAATCTTAATACGTACTACATTCTTTCATTTATATATTGCCTTAGGCATAGATATTTACTAATATAGTAACAACATTTAAAATTTAGCTCAATCCTTTATAATAGGTCTGCTATTGCACCTCCCAGAATAGTACTTACATAATTTTACTAAGTGTTTGCATATCTTATAAAACCAACTTAAAGTAGGAATTATGACTAATATTACCCACACAGTTATAGCTCCTGTGTTTTACTGGTTGGATAGCAGGACTTAAAAGCCAAACTAACTTAAGTCCTTAAGTGTAAATGTACACAACCAGCCATAGTACATATATGATCACTAATTGTTGAGTAGAACTAACCAACAACTTAGCCGAGGACATTAGGTTTAATACCACACAACAAACCCATTTTACTAAATATTGCGGTGACCTGGTGGTCTAGGGGTAAGGTGTCAGACTTCTATGCTGGCGGCCGGGGTTCAATCCTCGGTCCCGGCACAGATTTATCTGATTATACCAAACCTTTCCTTTTCCTCTGACAAGACTTCTTGTGAATGTGAGGAATGCCAGGCCTCCACCGTGGTTCGGATTCCACGTTAAACTGTAGGTCCTTCATTTCATCTCACAATCACCCTACCATTACACATTAGCATAAGTGCGTATAACCCGAACGGGTAGTAAGACGCGGTGCTAATAATAATAATAATACTAAATAATAGTTAAGAAATAATAGAGATTAAAGTTCAACCTATAATTATATGTCTAGTAGTGTAAATTATGTATTAAATATTAATGGTTACTTATTAATCTTACAATTATAAATACAAAATTACTTAGCTTATCAATACTTCAAATGATTCACCCCGTTAATAATCACTAGATATCTATTAATTTTATAACCAGAGCCTAAAAACCATTAGATTATATTTGAATATGTCTAATACTAATAATTAAAACATGTATTATGGACATTTATAATTTTGCTGACCAAACCTACACACAATCTTAAAATATAAGAATACGTAACCCATCATACTACTCACCTGGCGGTAGAGGTTGTATTGACCAAAATACATATATTGTAAACCAACTTACAAATTAGAGTATACGTTAAATAATATATGTGCATATTTGATAACTTAAAGTATTGCCAACCTCAGTGGTCTAGGGGTAAGATACTTGCCTTAACACCTAATGTTCATGGATTCAAGCCCAAATTATGTCGACGGATTTTTCTTTAGTGATATACATCAGTAGCACAGCTTTCTTTGGAGTGAAAATAAAGCAGTCAGTCCCATGTAGATTTTTGCAAGTAAAATAACCCTGGAATGTTTGTGAAAATACCTATCCCGGCAAAATTGCTAGGCTCTTTCTCTCTCGCTCATATAAAGTATCGTGTAGCCTACCGATATAATCAGTCGGTTCAGAAAGTGTACGTTAAATTTATCAAATAAATAAAAATTAAATAATTTAAGACTATTACTATTCTAATTTCCCGTATGCATGCATCGTGATCTTCATTTAAAAATTTTGATAGAAATTTTCAATACCTCTAGCAGATCACTGGTAACTAATAAACTATATATCTAACGGATAGTATGACCTGGTACAAAAAACATAATATTATCATAAAACTATCACTTTTGACCTAATGACTTAAATTTTGCAAGGGTTTTTCAAAATTTACGTTTTCACTTTCTCGCTATCTTACAGGTAGAGGAAGCATTGTGATTTTCAAAAAAATTGGACTCAATATTTCGACGAATCTTGAAGTTTCATGACCCCTCGAATCCAAAAAAATTGTTTTGGACTTTCCGTCTGTCTGTATGTATTACCTACAACTAGAGACTAAACTATTTTACCAATCTGGCTAAAACTTGGTATCTATGGTTTTCATAGGGTTGCTCCGATGTGTTTTTAGAATTGTATATCTAACTCTAAAAATTAATGGTAGTTTACTGAAGGGCAAAAAGAGAAAAAGCCAATTTACTCAAAATCAGCTCTAATGATTTTGATTAAATAACATTTTTAAACATTTATAAATATTCCAAACAAAATGGCTTCCCTCAATACTTTAGCAAAATAACTTTAAGGGTTCCGGTTTAATGCTTAAATTATATATTTTTTTATAATATCTTCTAAAATATTTGAGATATGAAATTACTTATCGTTGCAAATATATAGTTCTCTTTATAATACAAATATTTTAAAAGAAGCATATTTTTATAAAACCAATAACTTTCATGCTATACGTAAATATATATTTTTTAACTTTTTTGAAAACAAAAGGTAAAAGAATTGCAACTGCAAAAAAAAATTTACCCTGAATTGTTGATGGATATCGACGTCTCAAGACACCCCAAACACTCAAAAGTGGTATTTGCAATGACATCTGTCTGTGTGTCTGTTTAAACTTAAAATTAAGAGTAGTTTAAGAAAGGGCGAAAAGAGAAAATATCGATTTTCTCAAAATCAACTTTAAAGTTTTGATTAAAATTAATATCTAGGCGTTGATTAAGACTACAAATACACAGGCTATTTTCATTTCATCATTGAATTGAATTGTATGGTACTTTACAGAATCAGAAACTTTCATATCTCCGCAACTGTTTGAGATACTAAATAACATATCATTGCAAAATTGTAGTACTATTAAAAATAAAAAAACATTATGTGAAATATATTTTAATAAATCAACACTTTCTGAGATATTGGAAAATATATTAACACAATTTTGTGAGCTTTAGTTGTAAAGAGATACTACTCAAGTTTTAACGCAATAATTATCCAATGCCATAGAATAATTAAATGTAAATAAGTCTCTCAAATATTTTGTTGTTTTTCCTTAAACCCATTAGGAGAAATGTTTGTATAACAGTGATCTATATCCATTTTAGAATCAATAGTCAATATTTACATTTTTTATTGGTCAAAATTTATAAATGAGGAATTTAATAGCAATGTGATGGCATGAAGATTTGCAACCCCTAATAAAATGTAGAATATTTTAATACGAAGTGTTGAACCTTGTGGACGCAACATTGATTTTTTTATCGGTACAAACATACAAATGAGGACATTAAATCTTTAAAAACAAAATTAAAAAAATTATAACCGAGACTAAAAATTTTTTTTACATAAGTTTAGTGAAATTTATGCTATGGCTTGCTAGTGTATATTAATTCGTTCCACATATATTTCAAGTTTTGTGTAAATATCTCCATTTTCAAACAATAGAGCAAGAAAGTCCGTGCGGAGTTCCGTACCATTTATTAATAAAATAAAGGTTAAACTGGACTTTTGTTTATATAAGGAGCAGACTTACACAGAAACAACAAATGACACAATATAACTTATAGTAACATACATTCATAGCACTTAAAAATACATATATATATATATATTAGTCGGACTTAAAACTAAACTAATTATATTATACTAGGTATGTCTTATATCGCACACATAGTGATACTGGCTATATATTTACTAATATAACCAGTAATAACAATTTAAAAAAAATAGTATCACGATGCACCCAAAAATATAAACCAACTTTAGCACCCACACATTTATTAATAAAATAACAGGACTTACATATATATATAGTTTATATTACATCTAATACCACACATAAATCCCTAGTAGATACATATTTATCAATACGATAGCAGGATTTAAAAACAAACAGCCTAGCTAAGTACTTCTAATATCACACATCCTCAAATAATAGTTATATATTTAATAATGATAGGACTTACAAACAAATTCAGAATATATATACTCCCTTTTTTGGTGGCTTGATATTTATTAATATCATATGAATACTTACAAACAAATTCACTCTTAGTGCTTAGAGAATTACTTATTTTATATCAAAACCATTCAGAATTAAAATAAAATCTTTATCGCCACCACTATTGAAAAAAAGACTCTTGAGACTTGCATCCGACTTAAGCAGCCATACAACAATAGATCCTATTTTTTGACATAGAAACAGTATACAAATATGAAATAGTATACTGTTCCACAAAGACCGCAATATGTGATTCTTTTGTAATCGCTCGCGTAGTTCAATCAATCATAATAAACTCTTTTTAAAAGTCACACTACTATGCAAGTAACCATATGGTCATCTGCACCACAGCCACAATGCCAAATCCGTGTTCGAATAAGTTTCACCTGATATCCGTTACCACGGATATTTGAGTATTTCACAGAAAAAATATCCACATCAGTCGCGACAAAATAGTTTAGTAGGAAATGCAATCAGTAAAATGAATACTCATAAAAAAGTACTCGATTAAAAAAATGTATAAAGGGAACATTAAAAATAATATAATTTAGATTGATGGAAATAAATCTAACGTAACTATTTTATTTATAATGTATTGTGCACAAGTGCACGCAAATAGTCCCAAGCTTATTAATAGGCCCATAAGTACATTATATTTGACAACGTACCATGGGGTCACGAGTTAAAAGATCAACATAGGTAAGTACTGGGTGCCACAGCTATTAAAAGAGTCCTACGTGGAAAAAAAAATACCCGCAATAATAATAATAATAATATCAAGGGGAATAAGACCTTAAAACAATCACAAAAGATGGATAAAATTTCGGATACATCTACAAAGCATACTTGTATCTATATAAAAAAATATATGATAATATAATTACGGATACCAGTTACCCCGTAGGGCTCTTAGTCGCCACGTGCCACTCAATAGAACATATGTTAATCTTTTAACCCGTGAAAGCACGACTATACAACACGAGATGTAAAACATCCAAACATTTAGAATGGTCCCTTCTTGACCTGAAAAAAGAAGGTCCCAGGCCCTACTGGGCCGGTTTTCCTTTATCCTCAAACGGGACGTTATTGAACCACAGTAGCCTGAAGGCAAAAAAATAAAAGGTTACTTGGCCTTTTACCTCCGTGAGGTGTGTTTCATCTGATAGCTGGATAATATTTAACGTGTGTTTGGGATGAGGTAGTCTGGGCCTATCTTTGTTGAGAAGAATACATACAAATATATGATCTTGTTCAGTGTATATATTCTTTTATCCTTCCTAGAAGATAGCACGCGAATAATCTTTTAGTGACTAACTATTATAACTGACTCGTGCTGAGGTCACGTGGGTTAGGTGTCTTGCTCATTGGGTATAGACTGCTATGATGTGGAGGCCCAGGCATGTTTTAAAAACTGAGAGGATAACTGAAGTGATTTTTTTTTTCATAAAGAGCTTCCACCACTTTATACAAGGAAATATGGGTAACTTTTTTATATTTACATTCTAGCCTCCTTACCAATTAGTACAAATGAGAAAAGCCCATACGAGTAGTAAGAAAATATGTTTCTAATAACAAATTATATTGACAGTAGGTCGAACTAAAAAGTAGAATATATATATATTTTTACTTTAAATCGTAGAAACTTTATTTTAAACAAGCTTTTGGTGTTTAATTTTGAATTTTCTCATTCCTTAGTTGATACTTACCTTACACATATAACATGCAAAAATTAAATATAAGTTTATAATGCATAACATCGGTAATGAATTAATTTTTGTATACTAAACATTTTAATTACTCTTATACAATCGATGGATTTATGGAAAAGTACATAACAAAAATAATTCTGTTTTGGACCAAAGTGGCTCTGTTTATAATATAAAAAAATATCCTTCACCACTTTATATAGTTCGACTTACTGAAAAGAATGATTACTTAGGTCTCCTTACTTACTATATAATATTATGAACTTGAAAGTTAATTGAAAGACTTAAAAAAAATACCTCATCCATCTCGGTTTTATACGTACTATTTTAAAATAAATTCTCCCCTTTTTATATTTTCAATAAAAATAGTTAATTAAATGGTTTTAAGTCATATGATATACTTGCTATAACCAACTTGTGAAATTGAGCATTTAATGAATTGGGCAATTTTCTTCTCCATTTCATGAGGTGTCTTTATCTCTTGTCCGTGATACAGACCGGGAAAAATTCCTCCAGTTCATGATTGGGTAGCACCTAAAGTTTGCCTGTTCATTAAATCGCAAGCTGCTTTGAAAATTATATGCCTGGATAGCTTTTGTTTGGACTTTTAATGTTGGCTACCAAAATATTAGTATAGCGAGCTTTGTATATTTATATTAATTTTTACGCTTGTAAATATCCTGTCCTCTGTTGAAATAGTGATTATGCAATAGATTACGATAAATTCTTCAAATTTATTGAAAAAACAAATTCGAATTTTATCAAAATGTTTATCTAAATAGGATTTTATTTGCTTATTGAAGGTTAGGATTTGATAAATTGGGAGAGTTCATAAGAATCTATTGCAAAACCTCCCCTGTGTCAGTAAAATTTATTGACGCATGGGAGATTATGTTAAAATTGGTTTGGTGGTTTTAATTATAGCAATTTGGTGGATGCATATTCACGCGTTTAGTCATATTGAAGATTTCAAAGCATTTTTACTCAATATGTCCGAATTGTTTCGAGTCAGCTTAGTAAATATTTATTTTATATCGTATCATAATCATTGTAGTTGTTAGGGAAATAATTTACAGTTAGTGAGATGTGCAACAGTTATTGGAATTTTTACCCACCAGTTCATTTAATGGTGAAGAAAAAAGGCCAGCTCACAGAATGGGCAGACATTTTGCCCTATTAGTGAGATGGGTAAATTCCCTAAGTTAGTCTAGAAGTTATAAAATACCTGCTTCGGTGGCAGCATGGTCTACGGTGTCACACTCGCTATAGACTAGACTGCCGATGACAGGAAGATCGGGTTTCGAATTAGAGTCGGGTGTAGTGAGGGTGGCTTTTCCTAAATGACTTTCTACTTTACTTGCACATAAATGCGGGTACACTTCCTCTAAAGTGAAATTTACTTATCCATAATTTATTGGTGTATATGTGTATATCCTAAACAGGTAAGGCACAGTGCTATAAATGTTAGAAAATTTGACACAAATTTATACTGTTCACCAAAATAACTATGAAAGTGTTTTTCTTTGCACCGCTTCTTACTACCCGTTAAGGCTGAACGCGTATGTACTAACTATTAGGCTGATGGTTTTAAATATAAGGAATATTATATTTATAGAAAGTGTACCCACATTTTCATGGAGGGAGAGTGGAAAACAATTCTGGAAAACCATCCTCAGTTGACCTGACCGAGATTCGAACATTAATCTCCCCAACGTCAACAGACTAGTCTACTGCAAGAGTAGAGAATTAAAAACCTGGTCACCAAAGTGGGTGCAGATTTCGGTTTTTATTTAATTTGTTGTAATTATTTTTAAGTTTATTGCAAGGTTTATAAATACGTAACCTCTAGGATTGAAACCAAGAGGAAAACTTAATGTTCTTCAAATAATAGTGTACTTGGAAGTAAATTTAGTTTAATTTGGTTATACCACTACGAAAATTTTGGGTTTTGATTCATGAACGGAGATATTTTGGAGTGGCTTTAAATGTATTCCCACTCTCTTTGCAATAAAATATGGATAGAGTATCATTTAAATTGTAACTTCCTCTTCTCCGACTTAAAATGATCATGCAAATAGCAAGTACTGAGAGTTAGATGCAGAGCTATAAATAAGTTAATGTGGATAATCACAGGTGTAGGACTACAGCTCCAATGTAAGCCAAAGATGATGTGTGTCCGACCCGTTTAAATACTTGGTCCCCGCATGTGTCTGCGACTCATCTTAGTACTAAAAAAATAAACATTTCTGGTCACTATTGGGTGGTGGTAAGCGTTGGGACTAGTATATTTGTTAGTTTCATTGGGCGGTAGTAAGCGTTGGGACTAGTATAAATGTTTATTTCATTGTGCGATGGTAAGCGTTGGGACTAGTATAATTGTTTATTTCATTTTGTGGTGGTGAGCGTTGGGACTAGTAGATTTGTTTATTTCATTTGGTGGTAGTAAGCATTGGGACTAGTATATTTGTTTATTTCATTGAGTGGTGGTAAGCGTTGGGACTAGTATATTTGTTTATTTCATTGAGTGGTGGTAAGCGTTGGGACTAGTATAATTGTTTATTTCATTTTGTGGTGGTGAGCGTTGGGACTAGTAGATTTGTTTATTTCATTTGGTGGTAGTAAGCATTGGGACTAGTATATTTGTTTATTTCATTGAGTGGTGGTAAGCGTTGGGACTAGTATATTTGTTTATTTCATTGAGTGGTGGTAAGCGTTGGGACTAGTATAATTGTTTATTTCATTTTGTGGTGGTGAGCGTTGGGACTAGTAGATTTGTTTATTTCATTTGGTGGTAGTAAGCATTGGGACTAGTATATTTGTTTATTTCATTGAGTGGTGGTAAGCGTTGGGACTAGTATATTTGTTTATTTCATTGAGTGGTGGTAAGCGTTGGGACTAGTATAATTGTTTATTTCATTTTGTGGTGGTGAGCGTTGGGACTAGTAGATTTGTTTATTTCATTTGGTGGTAGTAAGCATTGGGACTAGTATATTTGTTTATTTCATTGAGTGGTGGTAAGCGTTGGGACTAGTATATTTGTTTATTTCATTGAGTGGTGGTAAGCGTTGGGACTAGTATAATTGTTTATTTCATTTTGTGGTGGTGAGCGTTGGGACTAGTAGATTTGTTTATTTCATTTGGTGGTAGTAAGCATTGGGACTAGTATATTTGTTTATTTCATTGAGTGGTGGTAAGCGTTGGGACTAGTATATTTGTTTATTTCATTGAGTGGTGGTAAGCGTTGGGACTAGTATAATTGTTTATTTCATTTTGTGGTGGTGAGCGTTGGGACTAGTAGATTTGTTTATTTCATTTGGTGGTAGTAAGCGTTGGGACTAGTATATTTGTTTATTTCATTGAGTGGTGGTAAGCGTTGGGACTAGTATAATTGTTTATTTCATTGTGTGGTGGTAAGCGTTGGGACTAGTATAATTGTTTATTTCATTGTGTGGTGGTAAGCGTTGGGACTAGTATAATTGTTTATTTATATTGTGCGATGGTAAGCGTTGGGACTAGTATAATTGTTTATTTCATTGTGTGGTGGTAAGCGTTGGGACTAGTATAATTATTGCTTATTTAATTAGGTGGGGGTTAGCGTTGGGACTAGTGTAATTTTTTATTTAATTGGGAAGTGGTAAGCGTTGGGACTAGTATAATTGTTTATTTCATTGGGCAATGGTAACCATTGGGACTAGTATAATTATTTCTTATTTAATTAGGTGGTGGTCAGCGTTGGGACTAGTATAATTGTTTATTTCATTGGGAAGTGGTAAGCGTTGGGACTAGTACATTTGTTTATTTCCTTGGTCAGTGCTAAGCATTGGGACTATTATAATTATTGCTTATTTAATTAGGTGGTGGTCAGTGTTGGGACTAGTATAATTGTTTATTTCATTGGGAAGTGGTAAGCGTTGGGACTAGTATAATTATTGCTTATTTATTTAGGTGGTGGTCGGCGTTGGGATTATTATATTGGTGTATTTCATTGGGAAATGCTAAGCTTCGGGACTAGTATACTTGTTAGTTTCATTGGGCGTTGTTACAGGTATAAATGCCTATATCACTGGGTGGTTGTAAGCGTCTGTACTGGTATGATTGGTTATTTAATTTTTAATATATTTTAACCTTTTTTTTAAGCACTGCTTCTTACTACTCATATCGGTTGTGCGCTTATGTATTAATTGTACTAATGTGCTAGGGATTATGAAGCTGAATTTGGAGAAAGTGTATTCCTATTTGCGTGGAGGGATAATGTGAACTTCTAAGGAACAAGTCACTCTCAATTTACCCGACTGGGATTGAACCTCTATCTCCTCATTTTCGTCAGCCTAGTTATTACGGGAGAATCACCTTTGATCATGTGACCACCAAACGGAGATTGCTGGTTATTACCGATTTAATATGAGGAGAGAAATAAAGGCTAATACATGTTTTGTTTAGG
The DNA here is from genome assembly GCA_902141385.1 of Timema californicum. Classification (NCBI taxonomy): domain Eukaryota; kingdom Metazoa; phylum Arthropoda; class Insecta; order Phasmatodea; family Timematidae; genus Timema; species Timema californicum. Next base: position 58,016 of record CABFOW010001653.1, read on the forward strand.
TTTTTAGCTTTTTTTTTGTCAATGAGTTTAAGTAATGTTATTGGTTCAGTGGATCAATTTAGTTTAGTTTTATAAATATAATTAATTATTACAATAGTTTTTTTAAGCTCTGCCAAGGTATTTGAACATATAGCCCATTATTTAAATGAATAATAAAAGTTCTGGTCAAATTCCACACTATCCAGATATTAAATATTCTCTAACTTTTGAAATTAAAATGTGTCAAAAATGAAATTAAGTTTATACACAAAAGCAATACTTTATTTATTTTGACCAAAAAATACAAAAAAGATACTGTGAACATATTTACCTTAACTATGCACAATAACTAACCCACCTTAAGTGGCAATGACAAGGAAACATTTTTTAAAATTAAAATTGATATAATAGCGAGAGAAGGTCATATCCATAGCGGAAAATTATATAAGCAAAGACTCAATCGAGATTCATACTTCACAAAACCGGAAAGCTTATCAATAGCAAACATGCCTAGTGGTGGTGCTACTACACGTGTAGTATTCTGCTAGTCCCGAGTAACGAATGTTTGTAATTTGGCAAATACCTCGTAGTGTGGATGAGTGAGTTTGACGAATGTTTGGTACTCGGTGAAAAGCAAAAATTTCTTGCCAGCTGTCTTTTATCTCTCACAAGTAGTATTCTGCTAGTCCCGAGTAACGAATGTTTGTAATTTGGCAAATACCTCGTAGTGTGGATGAGTGAGTTATGACGAATGTTTGGTACTCGGTGAAAAGCAAAAATTTCTTGCCAGCTGTCTTTTATCTCTCACACATCAAAGGACACAGACATTCTTCTCGTCGCGAGTTTTATCCGTGATCTGCACATTATTTTCTAGGTTCGCCAGTAGTTTATTGTGTTTACTAGATAATAGAGTAGTCCTACGACATGGTCTTGACATTTTTGGATCTTTTTGGAATCCAGCTCATAATCTTATATATAATTTGACAAACACTTTTCCAGTTACCTAAAGAAATTACGAGGAAATGGATGAATAGAATTTGAAAATATACCTCTCATTTATACATTAGGGGTCCAAAATGCCGGAGGATAGTAGTTTCCAACTAAAATCTGAATTGCACAGATAATTCTAATTTTTTCATTCTTTATTTACATTAACGCAAGAAACCTGGTTGGTGCATGAGTTTATATATATATATATATATAATCTATCTCTGTATACATATAGTCCCAACTCCTCTCTTATTTTAGTATTATGGTGCCACAAACAGAAATATTACGACAATAATTTATATATTAATCAAACAAATCAATTACATTATTTTAAGAAAATACGATATTTTTTTGCCTTGTTGACTTTAATCCTTCCTCTTCTTTGTGTATAAAAGAAAAATTTAAAAATATTGTGCATATAGATAATAATACATTAACAATGTTACTAAAATTACCAACAAAAAAACCCAATACTAAGTTGGCTGCTTTGTGATTGGTGACTTCTAGTGACTTTTGTGGGTTCCTATTAATATAAGTACTGCCTCACTTATAAAATAAAAATCCCGCTCATACGGTAAAGAAATGAGCGCTTAATAACATTCTGGTGTTCGAAAAGGACGTGTCCGACTCTCAACATTGGTAGCGATAAGTAGATTGTACCTTACCTTTAGTTACTGGGAACATGCTAACATAAACATGTATGAGTACCAAATATCTAATTAATAATACAAACCCTCTAAGAGGAAGTGGTAGAAATAAAAATAAGTGCAAGCATAGTTTTAGATATTCATTTCGAAAGGATGTCAATTTCAGTACTCCTGCCTGAGGAGCTCCATTTAAGAAACAATACTAAGGTAATCAATACAACCCTTTTTTTAAATTTAAAATTATTTATTTGATGTCATTTTCTTGAATGAGACAAATAATCTATTAATAATGATTATAAAAATATAAACTATTGAAATAAATGTTGTCACACAAAGACCAAATTCATTATGGATCTAGAATTAAAATTATGTATATATATATATATACATATATACACACACACACACATATATATATATATGTATTATATATATATATATATATATATATATAATATATTCTTGAGATAAAATAAAATACATACTGTATTTCAAAAAACGGGTAAAATGGTAACAATAGGGGTTGAAAAATTCAATAACTATGTTATATTTCTGATTTATATACTGAACAAAATAAGTTTAGTAAATCTATATAAGTTTTTGAAAAATCGTCTAAAATAGTTTATGTTCTTGTAAATCTGGAAATGAGAAAGGAAAAAACTCAGATAAATTCAGAATAATCCCACCCATAAAGAAAAAATTCTCTTTTGAAATTAAAAAAAAAAATCTTGAAATTAATACCACTTCATTCTAATTAATATAATGTAGAACATTCTCTACAAACATTTTGAGTGAATTACTGAACACTAATAACTTTTTAATCAGTTTAGTTCTACTTCTTAGTCCATAGTTTTGCCATATCTCTACATGTTTGAAAATCCACAAATAGAGATTTTATTCATGCTCCAAACCACATACAAAATTGATGTCTTTCATTTGAATTTTAAAATGTTCCTTATCATTATCTTATAATAATGTTTTGTAAATGAAAAAAACCCAGAAGCAACGGTTAGGCCAAAACAACCACTAGCATCTTAAAAGATGGTTTCAAATTTAATCAGCATGGAAATTGCAGGAATAATTTAAGATATCAAAAGAATACCAGGGCTTTCAAATTCATAAAGGAATTAAATTTTATGGTGAATTATAAAAAGTAGAAGTTTTTGATATATATGTACAAACACAATTCTAATATAGTGTTGTAAACAAGAAAACAAATACTTCCGCTTATCTCGCCGTTCCCTGAGCGAGGATTTTTCCACGGCGGCCGCTAGAAAATAGAAGTGGCTCTACAAAGTCTTAAAATTATGTTGATTATCTTTGGTTTCAAACAAACTGCAATTCTCTAGATGAACAAAGAATTTTTACAAATTTAGAGGTGAGTAAACCAAACATTATACTTCCACTCTTATTATGCCTTATAGGAACCATGAGGTAAGAAATTAAGACCTAGGATATAGTAAAAACCATAGTTAAAGCATTCAATTCTTGAGGCGAGTCTTGGCGAAAACAAAGGCTACCAACATAAAAATTGTTTTGTCGCACAGCAAATATGTTTAAAATGAATGTTAATAATAAATATAAAAGGGGAGATTAAAATAATATCAGAACCTCTATACTAAACAAACCCAGGGTGGTATGCTAGAGATACAAGTATATAATTTTTTTTACATTGATAATCCTTCTTGGTGACCTGGTGGTCCAGGGGTAAGGTGTCAGACTTCTATGCTGGCGGCCGGGGTTCAATCCCAGGTCCCGGCAAAGATTTATCTGATTACCAAACCCTTCCTTCACCTCTGACAAGACATCTTGTGAATGTGAGGAATGCCAGATCTCCACCGTGGTTCGGATTCCACGTTAAACTGTAGGTCCTTCATTTCATCTCACAATCACCCTATCATTATACATTAGCGTAAGTGCGTATAGCCCGAACGGGTAGTAAGACGCGGTGCTAATAATAATAATAATAATAATAATAATAATGATAATCCTTCTTCCGTACTTTTAATAAATGTGAGTGATCAGTAAATGCTCATTATAGTGACCGTGCCTTTACATACATACTTTGGTTGAAAGAACAAGTTTCCTAGACTGAGAAAGTATTTATGCTTATTAGAATGCTTTTATTGTTAATTCAAATTTAAATCAACAATAATGATTATAGCCTGCAAATAAAATATTAGTATTCAATTTCACGAAAATATTGTCTTACGTTTTGTTTCGCGTATGAATAAAAATAAAAAATATATAATTATGTTTCAATATGTTTTAGTATGTATTATATTTTCAAAATTGCTAAAATAATCTTTAAGTATGTTCAGTTAGGCATTTTAATTGTTTAAATATGTGTTTTGGCGTTCAATTTTTCGAATAGTGTTACAATACAAATAAGTTGTCATATTAACCAGCTACCACCTAGTTTTGAATGTATGTTGATAATATTTCTAAGTAATATGTAGTGTACCCATAGATAATCTCTCTCTCTCTCACACACACAAACACACACACACACACACACACACATAGACGAATTCAAACACACACTATCTCACACTGTCACTCACACGCAATCTTTATCTAACACATTCTAGCTCTCTCGCATACACACTATTTTACAACTTCTCTTTCTCACAATTATTTCTCTCTCACACACATTTTTTCTCTAACATAATATCTCTTTATCACAAAATATTTTCACACACATTCTTTTTCACACACTTCTTTTCTCACACTCTTACACACAAACACACACATACAGTATATTTCACCAAAATTTTCTCTCACACTTTTTTCTTATTAATTTTTTTTGATAGGCTCATTTCCAATAATTGAAATTATAAGAAATTGGTTTGACCGATTTTGACCAAAGAACACCCATTTTTAAGGTTAGGGTTCCAGGAGGCCAGTAATGTAGTAGTCTAAAACTAAAACCCAACTATACTAATAAATTTTACATCTTTTAATTCTGTGTGGTCAATCATTCTTTGTTTATATTACCACGTAAACCATGATTTGTGTATAGATGCATTAAGCTGAATAAAATATTTATTTTTGGTTAAAAATAATAACAGCTCGCTTCTTACGTAGGTGTTCGGTTCAGCAAATAAAGATTTGGAGAGGGGTCGTTTTGAATTTCTCATAGTATAATAAAAGGTGGAAAATAATATAAGTTTCGATTTAAATTATACAATAGATATCTATGTAAAGTGAATAGACTTTGACTAGTATATTTTTAACGAAAAAATCAAGAGATATATTATTATATGAATATTTCCCCAATAAAATTTTAGAATACATTTTAGTACAGTAATCGGTAGGCATTGCTGCAATGATCCACTAGTTTAGATCCAAATAGTAATGATTTATAAGATGTCTAGAAGCTTATTCAACCATAATTCAGCGTAGATTGTTTAATAAAACCATTCACCATATTTATTTAATAAGGCTTATGTTTTTATGTAACATGTATGCACTAATCAAACCTCTAAAGGGTTCTGCAGCAATTAGAGGGTTGTAATAATAACTACATTGGCTATATAAGCTTCTATATTTAGCACAAATACTCCCCGTTTCCGATAGATAACCTCTTGACTCTGCCATTTGACCCATCGGTGTATGTGTATAGATGTGTGCTCGTCAATGACAAGTAGTTTGGAAGGTAGTTCGTTAGAGACGAATATTTTGCTTGGCGAGTGCCGCGTGTGTAACGCCGCCTTAAGAGGTGACGTTTTTCAAACTGTGAACATATGATATTTTCAGTTTGTTTGGTATTTCTTATACTTGTACAATGTAACTCATAGAATGTTCATAATATTAGTGTAACACAATTTATAAGTGTCCCAGCATGTATCATTTTTGGTTCATGGTCTCCTTCGGTCTAAATTGTTTGAGAACTCTTAGTGTTCATCGCTCTTTGGAAAGATTTCAAACAGTTTGATTTACTTATCCATTGTCTTTTATGGAGTTCTCTAAAATTTACCGTTAATTTTAATCTATTATATTGGCAATCACATCAGTATATCTTAAATGCGTTTATGATACCAAACTATAACAGTTCTGAAATATTAAGTTTATCTATCTTCTGTTTATTCTAGCTCTTCTAGCTAGTCTAGCTTAAATACTTTGATGTTATTATGGTGTAAATTATAAGATATAATTTTTGTTTATTCATTCAAGGTAAAACTACTCCTATGATATAGCGCCATATTGTAATCAGGAATGTAAAATGACTTACTACCTTGCTTGTTTTCACTATTATTTATCTTATAAGATAAGGCTATCTAGCTAGTCAAGGTAAAAACACCAACTTTCAAGATAATCGGAGTGTCCAAAAAGGTGAAATTGTTTCGCATCAGGTTTTTGAGCTTCGGTTAAGTCTAGAGAAGCACAGGTTTGTTAATCAATGGAACATCAGCCACCAAACACACGCCCAGCTTTTTCGTCATTACACGTCAACCTAAAATACCTGCGTGCGTGCTATTATTGTCTCCTTTAAGAGGTGATGAAATAAAATGTTTTGTCAATTGTATGGGCTGATTGGATAAAGAGAGGTTTTATATAATATTGCAGGGGAACTGACAAGAATGTATCATAAGCTACATTGGTTGAGATCAACCTCTTCTTCTGGTGCCATTCAAACCGTAGTCAGTCCTTAGCCACACGCACAACTACCTTAAGCCCCTGCCTCTTACTCGTCCTTGCCTCTTCCACACCTAAGTTCTCCATTATTATCTAATTGGAGATATATATATATATATATATATATACCCAATATTAAATATATACATATATTTACATATATATATGTATACATATATATACATATATCTCTCAAATAATTTCTAGATACTCACTAATTGAAAAATACAACATGCAGTGTAGTGTAAACTAGGACAGAACGTCCAATACTACACACCCAGACTTTGGATATATGTGTATCTATAATATCCATAATATTCATAATATAAATACACATATATCCTAAGTCTGGGTGTGTAGTATTGGACATTCTGTCCTAGCTTACACTACATTGCATGTTGTATTTTTCAATTAGTGAGTATCTAGAAATTATTTGAGAGATGTAGCTACCCAATATTTAAATATTTGTATATCTTAATATATAATTAGCATACATCTAGGTACTAAGTCTGGGTGTGTATGATTATACGTAAAGTCATAGGTTATATTAGTTTGCATGCACTACTATACAATTAATAAATATAGTAGGTGTGAGTGTATTTCTTACTAATTGGTTTTTAAGTTAAAGCACAAGAGTACAAATAACAAAAACTATATAAAACTATACATCAATGTTTCGTAATAGGAGCTTTATTTTTAAATTAATATTTTTATAATTCTTTTTGCAGAAAGTGATCAAGCAGACCAAGCAATTTTATTATGTATAGATCATTTTCTACTCGAGCTACTTGCTATCTTATATAGGATTATATTTAATACACCTTTGTCTTTAAAAGATGTAGTCTAATATATTTTAGATGAATTCATTAAAAAAATCTGATTCTTTGATCACATTCTCTTTCGAACAAAGAACATAAGTTATTGAAACGATACCTTCATTTTCGTCCTGTGACCGTTTAACGCTTAGAAATATATGTTGCATCGTACTAGGGTTGTTAACTTTTATTAATTTTTTATTTACTTAGCACTGCTTACTGTGTACTGTGTAGTGTTTACGTTTGTGTACTAATAACGCTAATAGCATAGAAATGGGTAATGTTAAATATAGAGGTAGTGAAGTCAAATTTACATGGAAGGAGATTGGAAAACCATTTACGATAAACCACCCACAGTTCACCCAAGTGAGATTCGAACCTCGATCTCCCCATCCTCGTCAGTCTAGCTCAACATGAAACTAGTGTGTTAGATAACTACGCCACCGAGGTGGGTGTGCTAGTGTTATAGATGATATTAATAATGTTTATAATACACTAGGTTTTTCTTACAATATCTATATTTTATCAATTTAATAAAATCTAGAATAGACGCCATAATTTATTTAACATATTTATGTAGCAAAGTAATTATATCTTTGCTCTTATTAAGTGTTTGAGAAGGATTAATATAGATTTACAATTAATTTCGTCTAGAAAGTAGATTTTTCCTTAACTAATTATATATCAGAATAGAAAGAAAAATATTTTAAGTTTTTTTGTTTTAGATAAAATATAGCATAAATAACATAATTATACAACTTTACACATTATATTTCTCACACGAATCGGTGGTTATGCGATCTAGGATATCAGGCTTGCAGTTTTAGTGTATTTTGACACGAAAGTTGAGGTTCTAATCTCGGTTGGTTATTCTGGAGAAAGTAGTTTTCCTTTCTTCTCTTCATGCACATTCTGTTATAATCTTCCTTACCCTTAGCTTACTAATTAAGATGTCAATATGTTATTAAATTAGGTAGGAAACACCCGCTTCAATGGGAAAATGGTTGAAGGTGTCACACTTATGTTATATTGGACTGATGATTATGGGAAGCTTGGAGTTTTGAGTTCCAGCCGGGTTTGCTGAGGGTAGTATCCCTAGATGGTTTCTCACTCCCCTTCCAAACAATTACAAGAATATTAATTTTAAAAATGCTTCCTTCTTCATTGCTACCATATTAGAGAAAATATACAAAATGCGTACAGCCTGAACATGTCATAATACGAGATGTAAATTGTTTCTTACTAAACTAAGATACATTTATGTTGGATTAATCTATGAAGGAAATGCACATTGTCCAATAGAGATCAAGACGTGGTAAATAATTTATGATTTAAAAATGATTAAGAGATCTTTATTTTACTTACGTAATTTTGTATTACCTTTCCGTGTTATTTGACACATTAGCACTAATGGTGTATAGATGAGAAAGGTAGGATTTAGATACATTTTATCATGGTTTGCGTGGAAGAACTAAAAACCTCGCACATACATATATACAAACATACATACATACATACATACATACATAATCAAGCCACTCCCTTACAGGATTGGCTAGAAACTGTGTATATAGCTAAAAAAACTCCGTACTTAATCCATCCTCACTAACCTTCTCTATACTTCCTTATCTTTGTATACTTCTTATCTCTTCAACATCGATACACCAAGTTATATATGCTCTTTTATTCTTACAACTCTAAATGTTTCTTTTTTTAAATATTTATCTACAAAAGATAGCCATGTATTACATGGTCTACCCCTTCCTTTTGATCCACATACTCTACCTTTTTATTTTTGCTTCATTGCTATATCCAAACCCATCCTCTCAATATGATCAAACCATCGTTAAGAAATTTATTTTATGTTGGCCTATGGCCAAGCAGGGTGAAAGAAGGCAGGACTTAAATTATTTTTCCATGTGCCAGCGGCTCGGGTAGCAATGCATTATTGACATTAAAAATATACTCCATTTTTTAACAATATTAAAATCACTTTTGTTGAAAATATCATGGAATAGACGAATTTAAATACTTTATTTACTACTAGTAAAATTACCCAGTGTTACCCCGGTTAATCATGAAATGCAATACGTGCTTACACTGGGCAATGCTTTTAATTGCTTCAAACAGTTAGAAAATAAAAGTCTTTTCCTTGTATTTATTCCGACCCAATTTTCAATCAATTAAAATTTAAAATCATAAATATAAAATGCCAACGTCAACGTTCACATGTTTATGCACAGGGCTACTAATTATAAGATCTCAGCCTTCTGTGTGTCGCAGATATCGCGGAATGACCAAAAAAATCTTCATTTTATTAATAAAGATTAATCTAAATATCCAGGCAAAAGAATGCATAGGTTTAATTTCTTCGTTTTTCAAAATTCCATGCTTTGTAATAAATCCCAGTGACAGTTAAAATGCTTTGATATTCTTATGTGAGTCTCCACCTTAATATTCTTCTTATGAATAATCCAAACATGTTTTTATTTCTTTTAAAATAGTTATCACTGCACCCATAAATAAGCTGGCTAACATAAACTATACAAAGATAACAAATAATTGAAAGAATTATTAAAATCAAATTATTTGCACTGAATCGTCTAAGGTATTCTGAATAATGTTTGAACATTAATTTTATACTAAATAGCTTTCCCCCAAATAGGCCACACACACCTCACTCGGTGCATAAAATGCACTTCGATGCACCAACCATGAGGGTGAAAATAACGGGGGGGTGGTTGCATATAGACATGGCGTCATCCTCCCCCTTTTACTTCTTCCTAACAACAACCCCCTGCTACTAGGAAGTGGGGTGGATCCTGGGTTCGAGGGGCTTTGAGAGGATGTGTCAGTATTGTATTCGGCCCATCGTGGCGCGGCTTGACAGTCTATTCTTGGCGGCGGTCGCATCTGTTGATATAATACTTCCCGCCATATCGCGTCATCGAATAGGCAAGCATGTCTTACGTGTCTATTTTTCTCTTTCTTTATTTGTGTGGATTTGTAATTCTGTATTGCAAGGTAGGTAAGTAAATATAGGGTTATTATCTATCATATGTGGTAGATATATTATAGTCTCGATTCGATCATAGGTATATTTCAATAAAAATATATAATATGTATCCAAATGGTCACGTGGAATAAAATTTAAGCTCGTTTGGCTGGCTTGCCAGTTCTGAAAAGGTTGAGGCTAGAATCCCAGGTGCATTACTTTAATCACCATCTAATATCCTTTTAAGCAAAAGCGGTTACATTAACAAATCCTTATCGCACTTGTATAAATATACTGATAATCCTGTTGGTAGGGACCCACTTGGAGGATCCATAGTTTAAGTCGTCAATCTCGCAATAAACTATACTGTCAATGAAGGGAAGATCGTGGTTCGATCCAGATCCTATATACTATATTGTGGGTGGTTTACATTAAATGGTTTCCCAATCTCTTCACTCAAATGCTGGTATACTTAACCTAAAATAAGCCCTCATAATCCTTTACCACTAGTTTAATTAGTACATAGATGTACAGCCTGAACGGTTTAACACTTGCACCTAAAATAATAACCAAGCAATAATACGCCTACTGCCAAATTGCAATCTCATTTTACCAGCAATATTAGGGTTATCAAAACATACCTACTAACTTAGCAATCTCATTTTACCTAACAAGGTATTCCCATCATAATATACCCAACTGCCAGAAAAATTTATATTTAAAAATTTGTGCATGGTATTACAGAACCATTATATTTAATAATTGTTTTATTCTATAAATGTTAAAATAATAACTATAAATTAAATACAAATACAGAGAGACATAACATATCTTTGATTCATGCTATTTAAATAAAATAGATACATTTTGTACTTTTTCATAAATAATTGTTAGTTATAAAAACAATCGATTCTTACAATATACTTATTTGATAAGCTACCAAATTTAATAAAAATAAATTAGCTTGTTGAATATAAATTTACTTATTCCTATTAGCTAGCTTTTCTCCATTTTTTAAACTATTAATGTTACTGTTTCGTATTTTGACAGATGATATCCCACAAGCAATCCCTATAACACAAAATAAATAAATACATAAGTTGGGCACGTTATTTAGTAATATTGGATATATAATTTTGAGTTGAGATTATCGAATCATTACAAAAACAAAGTTAATAATAGTTTAGGATTTTATTGCTCTAAGAAAAATAAAGTTTTTTTATTTTGTCATTCATCTCTTTCGTGAGACAGTTTAGTGATCCATCTTTGGAACTTACTGGTAGTAAGACGTGGTGCACTAAATAAAATCTTAATAATACATCAAAAGTTTTCAAATATAATACTATTTTAATGCACGCTAGTTAATAAAAGGTACATGAAATACTTTTATCTAATGTTAAAAAAACGGTAAAACTATAGACACGCATATTAATGGAACAACAACTAAGGTCCTACCAAATACATTAATATTCTATACTAGGTATATTATGGCAACCTAATAAATATAGTATTGCATTAAATTGAGCATTTGGATATAAATATTATATACAGTTCATGTAACAAAATGCATGTTTTCATAAATTAAAAATAAAATCTAAACCATTTTCAAAAATATCTTAACTCTACTTAGAATAATACTTATTTTGTTATTTTTTCTTCTGTGTAATTTAACAATAAGAAACTCATTATTTTAAGTAAAGTGGTACATGGGATTGATATATTTATTTTAATTAACTTAATATATTTTCTTTTATACTTTATTTTTCTGGAAAATCACTTTAATAATTTAATATTTATTTTGAGCTCAATTATTAAAAAATAGAGTAAATTTAATACGCCAACATATTGCTTCAGAAGTTTCATAAAAACTAAGTTATGATTATATGCTATTTCCTCACAAACATTTTTAAAATATAATAAAATTGATCAAATTGAATGAAATACATTTTTATTTTCTTGTAAATATTATGATATAATATTACATTTGTTTATTAATCCCGTTATGATAGAAATATAAACAAAATATCACTATCTTGACCATTTAGATCATTAAAAAAAGGGTGACCTGGCAGTCTAGGGGTAAGGTGTCAGATTTCTGTGCTGGCGGCCGGGGTTCAATCCTAGGTCCCGGCAGAGATTTATCTGATTACCAAACCCTTCCTTCACCTCTGACAAGACATCTTGTGAATGTGAGGAATGCCAGGTCTCCACCGTGGTTCGGATTCCACGTTAAACTGTAGGTTCTTCATTTCATCTCACAATCACCCTACCATTACACATTAGCGTAAGTGCGTATAACCCGAACGGGTAGTAAGACGCGGTGATAATAATAATAGCATTAAAAAAAGTGAATTTTTCAGACTTCTGATAAAGTTAGATTCTTGCTAAAATATTAATTATAGTATATTAATAGATTAAACATTTAAAATAATATATAAATCTATAAATAATAGCAAAAATTGAAAAAATATATATATATTTATCTGACATTATTTTGTGAGATAAAACGACATCTGGTAGAATTCTTTGTTTAAAACAACGCTTCTTTCTATGAATGGATACATGGAAGAAAAGCAAGGTTACTTAAGAACAAATTCTTTTAAATATAAATAATTTATGTTTGATTTGGGCATATTTTGAAAATTAAGTTGCATAATTTATGTATTTCATAAAAATGTTGCTAAAATAAGATTTAACACTGATTGTCAAGCAAAGAATTATCTATTGTTATTCTTGTTTTAAATTTGTAAATTGAAACATATTTACTTGATATAACGACTAATTAGCAAATGAAACTGTAATTCAATTATAATCAAAACCAATTAATAATATGTAAAATACATAAGATACATGTATTTTAATAGATATTTCTTTAAACATTGAAAATATTTTATAATATTTAGCCTGTGCTTAAAGATTCCATAAAGGGATTGAAGGTACAGTGAAAAATGAATAAATATGTCAGCCATTGGTGCCAAATATTAAGATTGGTTTAGAGGACAGAGGTAGAATTCTATTGGAAATTTACGCAAACATTTGTGGATAAATAATAAAAAGTGATTTAGGGACAAACATTTTGGTTCACACACAACTGAAATTCAGACTCCAGTCACTCCATAACTGTTATATCTGACAAGGAGAGGACTGACAACTTTGTCTGTGTGCTCACAGATAATGTTTTATGAAATATATTTGTTTTAAAAGCGTAGTAGCCAGCTTGAATGGCCATATTTTGTAAGGAGATGCTCTTGCAATAGATTAGCAATATTGCCGATAATAGGATGATCAGGGTTCGAATCCCAGGTGGGTGTACTGAGGGTTGTTTTTAATAACTGGCTTACCCCTTTTATTCCACGACAATGTAGACACATTTACTCTAAATTTAACCTTCATCATCCCTGATCCATTAGCTTAATTAAAGCATATGCATAGCCTAAACAAGTAGTAAGACGTGATGATTAAAAATAAATTATTAAAGATAAAAAAATATATTACTAACCTGTTGTAATAATTCAAGCTCAAAGAACATAGCGCCCTCAGTAAATTTGATTTTCATTTTTTTATTTTTGGTCTGCTTTAATTTCTTCTATAAATTGAAGCTTTCTTTATCTTTTTTCACTGCATCTTAATACCCATCAGGGTTATTCAAATTTTATAACACTCATAGGATAAGCATAAATAATTTATAATTTCAATGATGTGATGTATTTAGTAAAGATTAACCTTTGCCCGACAAATCCAGGATTAAATCCCATACCTCCTAATCACTAAAAAAAACCCAAAGAGATGAGCTTGACGTATATTTTGCGTACCCACTGACATGAGTAAAATTTCTTTTACTTTTTCCGATCAAGCACTTCCGAAAGTGGGTTGAAATCTGATATTTGCAAAGATACTAAACCACAAAAGGACATTCTCTTGAGGGTGAACAAAGAGATGTGCTTGACGTATATTTTGCGTACCCACTGACATGAGTAAAATTTCTTTAACTTTTTCCGATCAAGCACTTCCGAAAGTGGGTTGAAATCTGATATTTGCAAAGATACTAAACCACAAAAGGACATTCTCTGGAGGGTGAAAAACTACTATTCATGTTAAGGCTCCCCCTTCAAGATAGGTAAATATAAAGAAGAAGAGACCGTTAGAACAAGATCATTTAATTTTTGCCCCCATCATCCATTCAAAAGGGCAAGGTTCAAATATCTGGTATTTCCCCTTTGACCTGTATGGCCCCTTATCCTCTCCCCATTCATGTCTGGCTCAGGGCTGCCCATGTAGTGGTTCTCCAATATTCAAGAATAATTTTACATTTCCTGAATATTTATCTTAAGATCTGGTCACTAGCTCAAATCTATAAATTAGACCAGTTCCTTTTATGAATGTAATATGGCCATACATATTTGATAAAATTCCTCAATTTGAATATGCAAATATGAGCCATAAGAAAATTATCTTAGTTTAAAACCAGCATCAGTTGTTAATCAAAATAATATAAGGCTGATCTAGTACTATTTACTGTACTGGTTGGAGTTCAAATCATAAATGGAACTAGTGGTAGTTGGTTTTACTAAAGGATTCTCAACTTTTTCTTCACGTAAGATTCAGGTATACTTCCCCTAAAATCTTCTTTTCTTATCCCTAAAGATTTGCGTGGTTCATAAGATATAAATGCTTATATTCCGGGCCTATTATGTAATGCCATTTTTATCATTTTCTTTTGAAATATAAAATAAATATGTACACAAACAAAACCAAATACAAACATAAAGTAACGAAAGAATGTAACTTATCTTAATTTAAGCTAATTAGGTTTATAAATGTCATAAAGTACTACCTAATTTACCCACGAGATTCCTCCTTAATTTATCACCAACATCCGAATTCTTCATAACCATTAAATAAAAACAAATATAATTATCCTATTCGGAGAGATAAGATACCATAAATTTCAATAGAGCTAATACTATATATAATTAAGATATGTCCTATGGGTTCTTAAATAACTCTCTCCCTTGGCTAATTTAATAAAAAACCATAACGCGTATTGTTTCTCAGAAAGTAGGCTCTCTTTTTATAAGTTCTTTATTTTAGAATTTAAAAAAATATCATTAAATTGGCGTTTTCATAGAAATATTCTGTTATTTTCAATGTTCCGACTATGTACAGTTTTTATTTCTTATACGCTATTAGTTGATCAAATTTCTGCCTTGCTATCTTAAAATAATACGAAAACAATGGCCACAAAATGATTTTCGATTAGTTTGTGTGATTAAGTGGAACAACCGAGAACCGAATTAAAATAACATTCATTAGAACAGGTAAAATTTTAGAACTGACCCGTTACTAAGTTATATCCATTTATGTTTATTTAGATTGGCACTACATCTTAATATTCGTCTAGGTTATCCTCGTATGTTTGAATAGGGATCAGAAATATTGGATTTACGTGAAACGTGCCTAAATATACTTGGAGGGAGGGTGACAAAACATTTAAAACCCTCCTTGATATTGGCGAAAAAAACACACACAAATATTTGAAGAAATGTTTGTAATCCATTTTTTTTAACACTGCGTCTTTCTACCCGTTCATGTTATACGATAATGTGCTAACTATACTAATGATATTAGGGATTAGGAAAGTTGTATTCAGATAAAGTGTACCCGCATTTGAATGGAGGGGAGGGAAATATAATTTGAGGAAACCACACTCAATACACCTGAACAAGTATCAAACCTCAAACTCCTCGTCATTTACAGTCTAGTCTACCACAATATTAGCGCATTAGACCACGCGGCCACCGAAGTGGGTCCCAATTAATTAGAGGTGTCGATTAAAATATTCTATACATCCCGTTGTATTCAAATGCCAGCTATACAGCGTTAGAGACTTATAAGAAAATAAACAACAACTTTTGACATTGGAATCTAATCCGGAACTCCCTGTGTTAACGTGCCAAAACGGTTCGATTGCAATATTTAGAATTGATTTTCCAAATTTGAAGTTGATTTTAAAATCTCTCTTAAAGGTTTCACAGCCTTTAAGTGGCGTTGAAAACTATCGTACTCTGTTTTGTTGCTTTATAAACTGCATCTGGTATGCTCTTTAATCTTTTATAAAGAGTTAATTATGAGGACACTATACAAATAATTTAGAGGAACTGTAGCCAATTTTGTGTGGGGAGAGAGTACGAATCTATTTATGAAAGAAAAATCATTACATTTAATTGGATTATAACATAAACTTTTCCATATTTGACCGTAAACATTTTTGTATGAGCAACGCTTTAGTTCATGAGGCCACCTTCTCCCGCCCAGTGCGGGTAACTTGTGCGGTATATGGTTTATACATTGTCCACCCCTGAAAGATGAGCTAAGATACCCTCCCCGGGAAGATGGCATCAGGGTGGAGGGGTGTTTAAGAGGGACGCAGTCGCTCTTATACTGGAAAAACCTGCCCTTTCTAATGACCCGTGCTGAGCTAGCCCGCAACATACCTTGGAGACTTGAATGAGGAGGTTAAAGACGAACCTCGACCCGATATATTGATTCCAATTTTATCTGTCGTAAGTCGTGCCACCAATACAGGCCATGCAAAAATCAAATTATCTACTATGAGACAACAGGACACTCTTTAACTTATTATAAGGTTGATTATTAAAAACATAGAAGAATTTATACGACACCAAAACAAGTCATTAGCAATATGGGTGTTGGAAGTTATTTTTTTTTAATGTGATACAAAGTATAAATGAACAATGAACATGAAACATTCAAGATAAGGTCAAAGAAAAAGTCGTGGGTAAGATTTATATTACTGCCCCGTGACATTACTTTTAATTTGTTTAGTTTTTCATAAAGTTAAGTAAATATTGTTAAAGGCGATGGGGCTATATGTGAAAAAACGAATTAAGTGTCCATTTCTCATATATCTGAATTAATCTATGTTTAGATTATGTGTAATTTAACCGATAGTCAATTTTAAAATGATGTTTAGAAGCTTTTCTAAAGATTTGTTTTAAATATCTTATATTTAGTGGCAGAAGCCGCTTCAGTGGCCGAATGGTCTTAGACAGAGGTCCCCAACCCTATGCCCACGGGCGCCATGGCACCCGCCAAGCCTTTTACGTCCACACCAATTTTTAACCACAGCTGAAAAGTTCTTGACTAATAATTTTAATCTGTCACTTATCCGACAAAAATCTAGTTTGTGCTTATATTCAGGTATACTGTTCTCAAGAAGCTGGCGATTGAAAGCCCCACTTCTTTCCAGTCCCTCCCTCTCATTACTCTTTCTTTGCCAGCTCATTTAAAAAGTGTACTTTTACTCGGAACCACTGTCGTTTCAAGCTGGATGATTCTGCTTTTTCCTAATCTCAAAGACCTACCCCCTTCTAACATTCTCTTCACAGTCACTAATACCTTGCTAATACTTCATATTTCCTTTGTTAATATCTTGGCATGGATCTACCCAGCTTTGTTGCCTAAATAAACACAAGATAAATATATATATATGTATATATATCTTAAAAATATATCCAAGCACCAAAATGGTGGTGAGTAGTTAAATGGTTCCTATTGTCGTCATTTTGGTCTTGTTAATACCGTAAATAAAGCAATATTTTTTAAGTTTATTTTTTGTCAACTTGGAGGTGGTGGAATCCCCCCCCCCTCCCATGGCTACGACCTTGAGTATTACCCACAACCACATGTAACGTCATAATCAGTGTTGGAAACTTAACATGGCAGATGACCGGCCGTGTGTATAGCGTTGAGGCTAACCTCTGAGCCTGGTGGGAACTGGGAATTAGTAGCTAAAGTTGCCTTGAAAAAGTGATTGGTGCCCACCGTACTACCGTTAGTTTTGAATGTTCTCTAAGGTACAGAAGGGTTGAGGACCTCTGATCTAAGACATCTTTTTGATGTCAGGGTGATCAGGGTTTGAATCTCATTAAAGTCTATTGAGGGTGTTTTTCGTAAATTTATTCTCACGCAAATTCGGGTAGATTACCTTGTAAAGCGCATCATTCTGCATTCCTATCCAGTAAGTGTAATTACTATATATGCTGTAACCTGAACAGCTTGTAAAACGTGGTGATAAAAATAAAAATAAATCTAGTGATACATTTCATATCTGTTGAAAATGTCTCGAGATTTTATTCTTCCTTCAATACGTTTTAAATAATCTAAAGTGGCTCTAGATATCCAAGTCGAAGCTAAGGAGTTTTTACCTTTGACTTGTTTATTGAAGATACAGGCACTACTATAAAAATAAATCGTTTGGAACTCCACACTGACTTTCTTGATACATTGTCTAAATTTGAGATATTTACTCAATACTCGTAATAACAGTGAAATAAAATAATATACAGTAGAAAACCCGAGCACACATTAAAATATATACTTACAAAAAACATTTTTTGACTCCCAGTTTTAAATTCTATAATTTTATTTCTAAAGGGTTAAATTCTTCACTTATATATTTGGAACAAAGAAAAATGTCGCTATTGAGTACACAAGGTTCAACCCTTCTTATTAAAATTCCAACTTCTGGTCAAAGTTTTCAACATTTTATTAGGGGTTGCACATCTTCATCTTATCGCATTGCTATTAAATTCCTTTGTACCAAACTCTACAACTACTATATAAATTAGAAAACTTAACATTTCAATTTCACAATAGATTTATTTAGTAGACATAGAGCACCCAATTACACGAATATAGATAAATAGTTAGATTTTTCCGCTGTAGGTGATCAATCAACCTGATTGACACGCTACACCTTATTTACGAATTTTGACCAATAAATTAAGTAAATATTGACTATTGAGTATAAAATGATAGATATAGATCATTGCTGTACTAAACATTCACCCTAAAATTTTTTGTGATACCCTACTCTAAGGCAATATAGAGATTATTGCGTTATTATTTAAGTAATAATATTATATTATTTGTTTAAAAAAATCACACAATTAAATTAATATATTTGCCAACATCTCATAAACTATTGGTTTTATAAAAATATATTTGAAATAAAAGTTTTATATTTTTAATATTACTAAAATTTGACATTAATAAGTTATTTAGTATCTCATATAGTTGTATTTATATGGAAATTTCCGCTTATGTAGAGTACTCTTTAAGTCATTTTCATGGAAAAATTAAAATCTTTATACTGTTTATAACCTTAATCAACACCTAAATAAAGATTTTAATTAAAATCGTTAAAGCCGATTTTGAGAAAAAACGTTCTTTTCTCTTTTCAACCTTCAGCTAACTACGCTTAATTTTATGGTTGGGCATACACACAGACAGACGGATTCGCAAACACCCACTTTAGTGTTCTGGGGGTCATGAAACATCAACATCCATCAACATCTCAGGCTAGAATTTTTTTGATGGTCACAAAATTTTACCTTGAGTGTTTGAAAAGTTACAAATTATATATTTATATATATATATATATTAGCATATAAATGGAAAATTATCGGTTTTATAAATGAATATATATATATATATATTTCAGATAAAATATTTACTATATAAGTATCCTTTTATATTTGCAATGATAAGTAATTTCATGTTTAAAAAATTTACTGAGATATAATTAAAAATTAGAATTTACCCATCAGTACAGAACCATTAATGTCATTTTGGCGAAAAATTGAGAGTAGCCATTTTACTTGAAATATTGATCAAAGCTTAGAAATGGAATTTAATAAAAATTGCTTAAGCTGATTTTAAAAGAAATCTATTTTTTCTCTTTTCGTCCTTTAAGGAAAAACTCTTAATTTTAGGGTTAGATAGTCAATTCCTAAAATCCCTTGGGGCAAACCTATGAAAACCCTAGATAACAAGTTTTAGCCCAATCGGTAAATTAGTTTAGGCACCAGCCCGAGTTGCAAACAAACATACAGATAGAAAAACGGCATTGTGAAAGCTACTTTTTTGAATTTGGATGATCATGTAATGTCAACATTCATCAAAATCTCTAGATCAATTTTTTTTGACGATCACAATACTTTATCTACGTGTAAGGTAGCTAGAAAGTAAAAATTGACTAGTCAATATAAGAGAATAGGAAATATATCATGAGTGAAGGCCATCTGTAGCTTAGGTATGATTTTATTTAGAACATTATATATATATATATATATATATATATATATATATATAAAATATATAAATACAACCTTTTTTAAAGACAATATCTGCCATCGAACGTACGTACGTACGTGTACTAAAAGTCGAGTTATTCTAGTCTGGTATGCTGATAATGTAGAAATAAGAGCTAGAAATTAAGCAGGCTGTACTGAGGGTGATTAAATTATTCCCACTCTATTTTCACGAGAATTCGTCTACACTAGATCTAAATGATACATTTCTCATATATAACTTACTAGTGTAGGCTAATTAAATGTGGATAGCCTGAATGTGATGTAAGATGCAGTGTAAATAACAATAAAGTATAATTTTAAATACATAGATAGGGTGTAAATTTAAAGGTCGAACATAATTTTTATATCCATTTTTAGCCCATACCAAGGGCTGTATTTATAGCTGTGGAGCTGACAAAATGGCTGCAAAAAATTGGAGGACCAAACAAATATGTTTCTTTTCGAAATTTCATCATTATTATTTATATTTTACAAAATAAACAGTCCTCTTTGTTAAATATACATAGTTTTTTAAAAATGGAAATTAATTTATTGTATTAAATTAAATTTGCTTAAAATAGAAATTATCTTTCAGTAAGAAATAAACTGTAATACAAATTAAAGATTGCTCTAAATACCATTCCTCTTTTTTCTGAAGATCCTACCATGTTTCCTATTTAGAGAATAAAAAAAGACGTACTACTTGGACGGGTATTAAGACGTTGTTATAAACAATAATAAAAAATAAAGTAAAAAGAGAAGTTTTTATAATTTCAACAGTTCTTGGAGGCCCTGTGATGTTAGCCCCTGTCTCTATACTTAAATCAGGTCCTGCCCATACCTATGGACATGTAGACAAAGACACCGATAATGATTTATCTGAGCTCTCCTGGGACCAGGTGGTCAGTGTATAAATCCGGGCCTTGTTTATGGTTTCGCTTCTTTTCTGAAGTGATTTTTCTCTATTCGTCTAAGAAAATGTGGTTACAATTTCTATAAATTCTACTTTCGTCATTGCTTACCCATTTAGTGTGGATACTCAAACATCCCGGACGGGTATTAAGACATAGAGAAAGGAGGGGAAGGAGGGGGGACAAAAGCACTACCCTGTACCTTGTCAACATTTTTTATAGCGATGTTGTTGGAAGGTGTTGAGAATTTTCAATGCGAGGGGTTACGTGTGTATTTTGTGCAACTTGACCTCGGTATAACAAGTTGCAGGAGGGTTCTATTGAAGTATAAGGGCAAGGGGAAAGGTGAAGGGGCTTAGCCTTTGACCTAGGGGAACCAAAGTCTAGTTCATAGGAGGAGTAAAAAAAAATGTAACACATGTTTTGCATTTACCGATTAAGTAAAATTTCAGATAATCTGTAAGATTATTTACCTGTTCAGGTGTTCGTCCTATTTTGCAGATATTATAATTCTTGGTGCAAGTTATATTTTATTTCATCGGTTAAGTTAATATGTAAGTGTGTATCCATGGTCAACCTTGATGGTCTTGGGGTAATGTGCTTGCCTCAGGACCTGAGGTTCCAGGATTAAAACCCAGCCGTGTCACCAGATTATTATAGAGCAATAAAAATCTGCAGAAAAACTTCCTTCGGAAGGAAAGTGAGGCTCTTGATTCGATGTCAATTGTGGCATGTAAGAGAACCCTGGAATGTTAGTGAAACGACATTTATCGTTAAAATTGGTAGGCCTCGCTCTCGCTCAGAGAAGTTAATCGTTTTCTGATATAATCAGTCGTTTCATAAAGTGCACGATAATACTTCAATAAAATAAAAATAAATGTTTTTCCACGAGAATGTGTGTGTTTTGCTACCTTTATATTACAATTTCTTATGCTTGTATTGTATGTTTAAAATTGTTTTATTCCTATTTTCAAGTTAGATAGTGAGTCTGTTGCCCACTGAATATGTTCATCTTGTTTGCAAGATAATACAAATCCTGGTGTTTATGTTGTGTGCTTAGTGTACATTCTCTGAGTTAAGTAAGTTTGTAAGCATAATATATCCATGTGTATGTATTCATTCTCTTATTAAAATTCAATTCTCGGTTCAGATGTTGGTTGTTTATTATGTGTTTTGTCGTTGTAGGTCAAACTTTCATGAAATTTCTTAGTGGATAATAGTTAGAAAACAGATTGTTTAAATTAATTAAACCACCAAATTCTGCTTGACAACAATTTAGGAAACATTCGAAAAATATCCTAATTATAGCAAGGCTAGCAATTTAAATCTAAGGTAAGACTTAAAATTATTTGAGCTAATGTTTATCAACAATTATTTTATAAATTTTTTTTAAATAATATCGATAAGGCATAATAGTTTATAAAAAGGTAATAAACAGTGAAATAGCATACAATTACAATTTATAAACATAATTTGAAAAGTTATAAATAAAATAATTTAATAAATATAAGATTATGAAAAAAATACTTTCCTATAATGAACTTGAAATGTGAAATATTTAATATTGATAAAAGTAATGAACCTGAAATGTGAAATAACAAAGATTGATAGAATTTATTAACCTGAAAGTTGACGATAAAGATTGATAGACATTGTGAATCGTTGTCATTTCCCATTATAATTTCATTATAATCTTATTATTTTTACATCAACTTATATAATATATTCAATTAATTTGCTTATAAACTTTCAAATTATATTTATAAATAATTGTGATTTAGTGTTACTTACATCTTACTTGGCCTGATTTTTTAGAGAAAACCTTTTATTGGTACCAGGTTTTAGTGTATATCTAAGATATTCATAAACTCTATTGGCATTAAGAAAATAAAATGTATCCTCATTTTCAAATAACTAGGGTATAAATATTTTAGTATAAATCACTCATAGCTCCCAGCTGGGGATTTAACTTTGACCACCTCGTCATCAAAGAATAAGACTAGCGATACTGACTTTTTAGTCAACATGCACACCAATTCAGAAAATAGGAGTCTGTTTTTAATTAGTAAACAATCACATAACAAAGAATGTATCTCATAGGAGAATATTTATTGGTAGGAAAAAATTATTTCTCATATAGTTAAAACATCTGCTAAATCAGTATAAACAAAATTCTATATCAGGAAAATTACAGTTAATAATTTTTTCGAAACAAATTTGTTCAGATAAATCGAAAGATATATCATTCATTTAATATTGTAAATAATGGTGAGAGTAGTACTCTAGACCATGTGACCACCGAATAAGTCTATTTGTGAACTTAAGCTATTTGAACCATTTGTTAAATGCAATGCATTGATCTTATATTTTTTCATATACCAATCAAACAATGTCTATAAATTATATATTGGAGCAAAAATATTCATAAGGTTCAAAGTATTTGGGTACAAAATGTTATAATTGTAGCCTATTATTAATTTAATAGGTATTTTTTTAACTATATAAAAAACTTGAAAATTTTCTTTTCAGTCAAGGAGAACCATATCGTCCTTACTATTATAATAAAATATATTTTGAAACTGTTCTTTAGAAGTTTATTTTCAAGGACTACTCCCAGGTACTGTTTTGTGCACTGTATATTATTTTAATAATTTTGGTGAAATATTAAATACTCTATATGCTAATTAGAGCGATTTAAAAAACCTATTGACCTCAATCTTAAACCACTTGAAAAAAATTATTTCTAGAAAAATTATATATAATTTAAAAAAAACTGTATTTGTTTTCTTAACTGATAAAAAAGTAAAAAATAACCTACTTAAGAGAAATTGTTGGAGATATTTTAACTAAAGAGAAATCTTAAGACTCGGTATCGGAAATGTAATGACATACTTCTCATCATGATGTGGTTTTAAATGTTTAGAGTCTACTGTTCACATAACTAATTTGTATTAATAAAATTAAAGAGTTTGTTTGTTCGTTTTGCTGTCCGTAATGAGCATTGCATGATAGCTACCAAGCGCAGGGGCCTGAAATTTAAAAAAAATAGTTTCCGCTCTGCACACATATGTGCATTTAGAAGCTGGAATTTTAAATATATAGCTAGATTTTTATAAATTTATTAAAAACTGGCTCAGAAGAAATAAAATCAGATTTTGTCGTGTATGCAAAGAAAATCGTTGTTTGGGGTTACAAGCAATTCATTAAATGGCTACGCCAGGCAACGTCGGGTACTTCTATACACATTAGCGTAAGTGCGTATAATACCGAACGGGTAGTAAGACGCGGTGCTAATAATAATAACATATTACTCTCAGTTTCCAGGGGAAATACATTTTTTTTATGAACATACTAAAGAAAAGAAAATTCCCCCCCCTATCTCACGTCTCTTCTCAGATTCAATTCAAAATTAAAACCATTAATCATAATCACCGTCAGATGAAAAAAATTCACATTTAGTTTCATTCCTTTTCAGAGGCTTAAGAAAAGAGGTGTTCTATAACAGTTTCTTAAAGGAAAAAAATATCAGAAGATAGGGAATAAAAAAGAATATCTACTCAAGCCAGCATGATCAGTATATTCAATTGAATGGTAGTCTTGGAAAAAAGAATAAAAGGATATCCGTCTCTATTAGAATATAATTCGTTACTCTTCCTTAACTTGCAAATAAAAGGAGATATCAAAACAAAGTCTTATTATTCTCGAGACCTTTAGTACCAAGACTAGAATGTATGTTATAATGTTCTACAAAAAATACATCTTTATAAGCACATAGGCCTACTTAAAAAATATGAATACGTTTATCTTCTTTTTTTTTCAAGACAAGACATGTTAAAACCTCACCCCCATCCTTTTTTCTACTGAAAAATAGAAAGTGGAGGGGTTGAATAGTATGACGTTACTCAACGAAGATGTTAAAAAAGGACAGCGATAAAATGAAATATTTAGAACGAAAATATAGAAACGATAGAGAAAGAACCCCACTAAGGGTAGGTAAAGAGAGAAAAAAGATTAGATGTTAAATACAATACTTCTGTCTCTCTCGTTCTTTGGCCATCCTGTTGCGAATGCATGTATGAAAGAAAGAGAGACATGGAGAAATGGGGGGAAAGAGAAAAAGCCGCCATTATCAGAACTGCCTCTCTGTGTATGTCCTGAGTAGGAATTAAAATAAAAAAGGAAAATCGAAGTAAGGGTAGAAGTTGAAGGTGGAAGCGAAAAAATAAAAGCGCAAGCAGAGAAGTTGAGGGTTTGGGAGAGGTTGGTAGTTTGGTTGGTGGGTTAGAATTGCTTCTTTTTTTTTCTAAAAAGGTGAAGGGTGGTTTAGAATTTTTTTAGGGTTTCAGAAGTTGGGGATGGAGGAGAGGGTTGGTGTGTGTGCGAGAGCTGAGTCTGCAATTCCATATATCAGGAACCTGAAGCACTTTCGTGGGCTGGTGCGGGCTTTTACGCCCTTTGCTCCCTTAAAAAAACACCCACCCACTCATTCACCCCAAAAAAAGTATATTCTATGTTTCTAGCTCCCTTATATTCGATTCCCCTTTTTTCAGTGTATATGTGAAGGGGTGTCTCTTTTCTTTCTGTCACTAAAAACTCCTCTGGTATCCCATGATGCGTTTCCCCCAGAAAATTCCTCTCTCTCATGTCCACACATACATCTTCACCCACATGGTCATTCTCATCTACTTCATGTTAAATTCACGATGCTACAGATATCTGCACTCTACCAGGGGTTTCCATCCATCCCTGTATTGGAAACTTGGGAAACAACCAAAACTCCGGCATTGAGAAGTTTGAAACAAAATAAAAAAATAGACGTTCCTTCGTAGCTACCAAGATTAATGGTAGACATCCCTGACTTTGACCTTAGACGCAGTGGTCTTTGATACTATCGACAGTCCCGTAAAATGATTTTTCCCTTGGGGCCTCTTGCATACTTACACAAATGGCGTAGGGATGAGAAAGGTGGAATTTAGAAAAAGGGTATATGAATTTGCATAAAGGTAGAGAGGGAAATCATTCAGTAGGACTACACCAGACTGGTATTTGAACCCCCAATCTTCCCATTACAATAAAACAAGATCAGATGAGACTGACACATTCGTCCATGAGCCCACCATTGTGTGTAAGGAATAATAGTTGATTAATCTCATGGCTATGAAAGATAAGGGAAGCTTAAAGAAAATTCACCCACAGTAAATTCGAGAGGGAATGAAAAAACCACAACGATAAGTCCAATGGAGTTTACCCAATTTGCATTTGTACCTCAAACTTCTCAGTCATTGAAAATGTTGTATACTACAAGCCTCACGTCTTAGACCTTGACACCACCATGTCGTTAATCATATAACTTAATTTTATTATATAAGATGCAACACATAATCTCTTCTTCGCGTTAAAATGAGTGTATTCCTTTTGACTTATTACCTTCCCTATCTTTGCCTATTAAAAATGTGTCAAATAAAAATTATGATAAAATATCTCTCACACACAAACTTAGGGATTTATTTAATTTTGACACGTAGGTCTTATGTACATTTGAAAATACTATTTATATCACATTTAAACTGCAAGATGCTTGAAACTTGAAATTAATGACTTGCATTACACCCTTTATTAGTTTCTTTATATTATTGTGTATTATCTCAGGAAATTATCCATATTTAAAAAGAGTTAAAAATAATGATTGAATTTAGAGTTGTATGGCCTTGAATTCAAATACGTGTGAGGCTACGTTCAATATTGGTTTCATAAATATAATATAGTTGGATGATCATTCAAGTTATCAAGTGACACTATCAAAAATTACTAAAACTACTTATATAAAAGTTTAAGTCAAATTACTCGCTCTGCAGTCATGCTTTTTGACAGGGAATACATATCATATGAAAGTAAATATTATGATCTTGTGTTATTTTTTAACTATTGAACACAATATTTTAATTTTATAATTTTTAAAACCACATTTCTTTCTCAATCGTACTATAAGAACTTCTAGTATAGAAACAAAAATATCTTTCCATAAAAAGATAATTTTCCAAAATGATTTTAAGAGTTGTGAGAGGTAGCAGTCCAGTACGGTCATTATCACCATTTAAACACGTCAGGAGAACCGTTAAAAAATGTTTGCTTGAGTCCGGGGGTATTCAATGGTCTTGTTCCTTTCCAATTCAGAACTCACTCTCCTCCTCCGTAGCCCCTATTAAAGTACCGCCACCCCTCTTTTTCCGCCAATCTTGAGGTGTTCGTTTCCAGGACAATAGTAACTGGGGAAAGGGTGTCCAGCGGAATTCCCAGAAGAATCTGGAGGCTATTGTAACGGATGATTTGGTTTTGGAAACAAAAAAAACCTAAGGGTGTGGCTTATAGTTAAACTTAAGGTTGAATGGTGGTTTTTTTTTGCATAGTAATATCTTGCCAAAGAAATCATCCAATATTCTGCCAAACTATTTATAGACATACAAAAAAATGTCCATACTCGTTAATACTACTTCGGTATATTTGTTAAACCTTTTTTTTTCAGTTTTATTTCAAATGTGAGAATAAACTGGCTGATTTTTCATGTAAATATTAATACTAGGACGAATAAATATTGCGTGTTAAAAATATTATTTTCTCAAAATTAGTGTAATCTAATTTCTAATTAGAAATTTTCTTGGTCAAAATGATAATTGTCACTTTTAAACTATTGTCAATCATTTAGTGTCAAAATATTAGTGATAACTTATTTTCGCTATGTGGTGAATCAGTAAAAAGAATGTATTTCTATTTTTAGTTTGAATACCATATTATTTAGAAAGCTTTCTAAATTAGTCAATAATTCAGATATATTCATTAGTCTAGTTATATTTATAATTCTGTATTTAAATTTTAATGTATAAATGATCAAATTATTACAAGATGAAATCGTATGGAAGAAGAAATAATATCGTTAAATAATAAACGGTACGTATAATATGTGAACTTTTATATAATTGTTTGTTATATAGATAGTTTAATGTGTTAAAAATCACTAATCCTCACTTTTATAATAACAGGTTCATGTAAAAATATTTTAAATTATTTTAGCTAAACATTTAAAACAATAATATGAACACACTCTTTAGAAAAAAATTATTTCAAATATAGCAGGTTTACTTGAGCTCGATTCTATTTACAATATTTTTTTTTTCTTAAGGTTGAATTACAAAAAGAGTATATTTAAATTATTTACAATATAGTTTGAATTTTGACGATATTTAATTCAGCGTTCATGTTTATAATGTAAAAAATCATACACATATGCTCATTTTAATACAATATAATGAAAAGTCACCACATATTGTATTGGTATGAACCATTAACAGGGGGCATAATTTTCTAGAATTTGACAATGGTATGATAATTATAATTGAAACAAATGATTTTCTTATTAAGTAATTTTATTTCCCTTTTTTTCTTTAGTAAACATTTCTCAACACATTTAGTTTGGGTCATATGACTTTAAAAAATAACATCTCAAATGAATATATTGTAATAAAAAATATCAGCCCCATACATTTAATACTTTACCTTAACAATGGCATTCAAAAATCATGCAAATTCAGGTTGGATCCTCAAAAGCCCGTAAACTTTAATTATTTGAAAACATTTTATCACTGTTTATAGCTTATAATTATACATATTTTTAAATTATGCAATACAACTTGGTAGTTGTATGACCATAAATAATTATATTTTTTATCAGTAAAGCGTTTATTAGTAAAATAAAAATAATATAATCATTTATTTATGTATCAAAAATGTATATATAAATATTACATATTATAATTTAATAAAATACCACTATAAAAATAGTTATAATAAATTATTGAATAAGAATTTAATATAATATATTATATTTTAATATAAATAAAAATATTGTAATCGTCAAAATTTCCGACTTTAATATTGTGAAAATATTTTTTTAAGTTTTACGCTCCCCTGAAACGAAATTTTTTGTTCTTTTATTCTCTTTGTTCGAAACTATGTTTGTCCTTGGGGATAGTAATTATATGGCCAAAATGATAAAATGAATTTTGTTTAAAACTTGTTGCCTAGATGTTATACACATAGCCCCATACCTCAAGATATAGTTTGAGTTTGATTTTAGATTTCCAATTGTGACTGTTTGTTGTAAGGTATTTTTTGGAAAATTAAGATCTTTTAAAAAATGGCTCGAACGGTTTTGTTTAAAATGGATTTTTGTGGAGTCTTATATACCAAATAGCACTATATTTTTGTTGTATTGGGTAAAAAATCATTAAAGAGTAGTTAAGTGAAGAATAATTTTTTAGATTTGAAATTTTCTGAGAATTTATAACATTCCGATTTAAATGAATACCATGAGAATGTTATGTATAGCAAATATAGCTATAGACTTTTAGTGTGAAAACATTGTCTTGACGGTAGCTTGCTGATATTTATTTAAATTAGAAATATCCAAAATTGTTAAAATATTTTGGTTAAAAATGTTTTATCTGCGAGTTTGCACATGATTATCATATTTTTTCTGAAAAAACAACAACATATGATTATAAAAATAATTCGAATTTTCTTTAAATTAGCTTAAATGTTTTTGGTTTAAAATAATGATAGTTGGGTACGCTTTATGTGTCCCTATATTAAAAAAAGGAGTCTTACAATTCATCCTATATCTATTTTTCTTTTTATATTAGCCCATATTGACTCTTGTGAATGGGCCTACACATAAAATCTTTTGATACATTTCATGGTCATTCCTCAATCAGAAACCATGATTTTAATTTTATAAATGTAATTAATTAAAATTATCAAATGTGTTATTTTTGAAAAAATCTTATTTTCGGAAAATGACTACAAGTTTGTTTGAAATAAATTCTTGGTAATGCCTAGGATAATAAATTAGGTTTAATTAATCTTAGTATATATTCAATTAACTTATCAATTTTTTTAAATTTTAAATTGTTTTGAAAATTTCCTTTATGGCGTTGTTGAAAATGTAAATCAGGGAATACTTTAAATGATAAATAGTATTGTAAATTATAATTAATTTCAAAGAAAAAACCTTTAATGTTCATCTATTATTAAATAATTTTGAAAATTTGAAATTTATAAAACTATTTGGAATTAACTAAATCTACTAGCAGAATACATATGTGTTTGTTATACAAAGTGTAGTTTACCGATAACACAGTTTTGAAAATAGGTAAGACATTAAAAATTGATAAAATGGTTTTAATTTAGTTTTATGTTATTGGTATTTTAATATCATTTAAAATATAAACACCAAAAATTATAATGTGATTATAAAAAAACTATCTAAACACATTTTATGATCGTTTTATCAATTTTTGAAATTATAAGACGTGCACTAAAACATTTACAAACATAATTGTATCATTTTTTATTAATAATTTATGCGCGAAACAAAACGTAAATAAATATTTTCGGGTAATTGACTACTTAAATTTTAATTTGAGAATTATAGTTAATATTGTTAATTTAAATGAGAAGTAACAACCAAAACATTCCATGTTTCTCATGTCCAGTTAAAGTCCAAGTCAAGTTCAACCAAACAATGTAGATAAAATCTGTGTTTTGACCAGCTATTATAACGGCCAATTTATGATAATAGATTAATATAAAAAACCAAAGAAGGAAATATATGAGTGAAAAAAAAGTTTTATACCTGTAAATAAAATATTTCTCTATGGTTAAAAATAATAACTCAACTCTTACTTAAGTTGCACAGTGCAACAAATATAAAATTATGACAACAATTCATATATATTAATAAACCAACAATAGTAGACTATAAATTTTCTAATTTACTTTTGTTGGTTTATTAATCTCAATAAACATAATTCCATATGAATTTCACAAACTTTCCAATAGTATGAAGTAAAATAAATAATCTTTATTACATATAAGACTTGAAGATGGTGTGAAATCACCGAAACATGTCGTCGTTATAGAATAAAAGTATACAAAATAAGGAGAAGGGAATAAAAATTAAGATTCAACCTTACTTTAAACCATTATATAACATTAAACAACACAATTTCGTTGATAGCTTAGTACCATTGAAGTCTACCGTGATCTCATGGCAGGTGGAGATCATGAAGCCATAGCGTCTTCATTTGACTGCCGGTCACTGGAACTTTCTCGTAATAAATATATTCAAGTATTATAGTAGTAATCCTTTGTGCAACCCATATTTTTACCCATCCAGACTATGTGTGATTAATCATAATAGGAGGAAAAGACCTATAAAAATAAAATCTATAGTAAATGT
This sequence comes from Timema californicum, assembly GCA_902141385.1. Lineage (NCBI taxonomy): Eukaryota > Metazoa > Arthropoda > Insecta > Phasmatodea > Timematidae > Timema > Timema californicum. Next base: position 89,442 of record CABFOW010001653.1, read on the forward strand.
GGCTGCATTTTCTTGGAAGTAAAGTGACAAACCAATTAGTAAAATCCCTATTTGTTAACCTTGTAAGAATTCTAGAATTTATGTTATAGTTTTCTGAGATAATTTATGAAAACATTTGAATGCCTCTTAATTGAATTAGTGGGCACGTGGAATAATGTTAATATAATCTAGTAAAGTTGGCCTGATACAGGGAGGATGATGCTAGAGTCCAAGTACGCTTTTTGGTTCACTCCACTTCCTCCACGTCAATACAACAATCAGGTTAGAATCCCCTACTTGGTGTACTGAGATATTTTTTATAAACCTCAAAATTGTTAATCAATCTGCTTCAATTCAAATAAGGGTACATTTCTTATAACCCAAGGTTTACTCATTCCTAACCTTATTTTGAAATAAACATCATAAAGACAAATAAATTGAAAATGGCGAGGAAAGATGTGTTTGCACTAATTGAATGGGAGGACATTTACCATAACTTAACCAAGAAAGGCAATATAATACCACACACCTACGAGTATTTCCTTGATGTTTACTATTTATGTAACAGCACTTGTATAGCTTATCCAAGAATAGCAAGAAACAAAGCTAGATAGAAATAAATTGATACGCAAAACCATGAAATAACTTAAACATGCGAACGTATAAGACTTTAGTACAAGCACGATAAAAATGTATGTCTTACATGGAAGCATTCTTGCACTAAAAAACGAAATAGGCAATTTAAATGTATTGTTAAAGTAACAAAAATAAATACAAACATTTTATATGAATTATAAGATAACTAAAATAATACATACCTAAATTCCAGAACATATACAAGCACACAAACAGTGGTCTTATTAAATAAAATATATTTTTTCTATGAACCCTCAAATTAATTTCTATAATATTTAACCAAAGGAACATAAATAAATAAACATAATTATGACGCGATACCATAAAGTATCAGAAAAATACCTAAATTTAAGATGCAAATGTAAGAACGCTAACAGTGGGTCTATTAAGTGAATACATTGTGTCAATGAGAAAAAAAATTAATTGTTTGGATTTACTATTAAAGAAAGAAGATTGCATGGATTAATTTAAAGTTAAAACCACAAAATATTTTAAAAAATACCTAAATTTAAGAAAAAGTGCAAGAATATTACAAATTGATACCTTACGTATAGCCACTGTTGTAATGAATACAAAAATTGATTGTTTAAATGTATTACAGAATAATACAATCTAAATATACACAATTTACACGCGAAATCATATTATTAAATACCGCAACTAAGTTTAAGGCGCAAAAGCAGACAAGCTAGCAGAAGATTTCTTATGTGGAATCATTGTTGCATTGAATGATGGGATAAATAGTAAAAATTGATCATCAAATAGACTAAACCAAATAAACTTAAAATACACAGTCACAAAATAACAGAAAAAAATTATAATCTAAGATTCTAATGAAAGCACACAAAAACGCTTGACATTAGATTGGGGCACTCTAGCAACTAACCATAAAATATATAGTTACAAATATTATCAAAAATACAAATAAACACTTTATACACGCAAATTCATAAAATAGCACTAAAATAACTGAATTTAAAACGCAAATACAAGCACACTAAAGTTGCTTTCTTGCGTGAAAGCAATGTTTCAATGAAAAATAAAATACATGTATTATTTATAATTAGACCTTATTCACTACATTTAAATACGTATCTTAGTATCTAAGTTATGTGCTGTGCACTGTTCCTTGAGTATTTATTGTTCACTATTAGTTAAGGCGGGATGGGAGAGGACGCGAGTGAAGTTTAGTGTTTTGCCGTAATTTTGGTAAAATATTTTTGGCCAAAATAAATAATGTATTGCTCCAGTAAAAACGTAGAAGTTAATTTTCTTCACATGATGACTTAACATCTCTTGAATACCGTTCAAGGTGTCCTGGAATTTAATGAAACTTTTTCTCTTAATTTAAAAGGTTTCTTATATAATACTGCAATGCTCATGAAAGATATTCAGAAATTGTTTATACTATTATGTAAAGAAAATTAAATTCTAGGTTTCTATTGGAGCAATGTTTTATTTGTTTTGGGCAAAAAATATTTTCTCATAAAAACTGCAAAAACACTGGCCTTTTCTCGCGTCCCCTTCCATCCCACCTTAAGCGCTACGAATAAATATAAACTTAGCCTTATATATGTAAAACAAAGATCAAATGACAGATGGCAGGTTACTTATGTGTATTTCTTATTTATTAAAGCAACACAGTTTATTTTCAGATGTGATTGATAAAATAATAATATTTCCAAATCCTTATATGACAAGGAGACCCTAAAATATGTATGCATAAAAAGTTCATATATCGGAATTGTTACAAATACAAATAAATGGTACCACGTGCTTTACAAACTTTCCCAGGATTTTATTATAACATAGACATTTACCAAAAACTGATAAGATTTGTAAAAAAAAAGAATAGATCCATACATTGTTGTAGAAATATTACAGAAAAGATCAAAAATGTGACAATATATACTGTTACTTACTCTATGGCATTTGGAACTAGGAATATTGTTACAGAAAAATTAAGAAAAAAGTAACATCTTTGTCCACCAAAGAGCATAAGAATCAAATTCATTTTCAAAGACCTGAATTAAAAAGTATATACTATATTTGCTTAAGACTAAGAAATTTTTGGTTTTATAAAAATATGTTTCTAATATAAAAAATATGTATTTATTTGATTGTACTCCAACTTTACAATGAAAAGTTATTTCATATTTCTAATAGTTATTTAGAAATAATCAAAATTGGAAAATTTTCCTCATATAAAACACCCTTAAATTCATCTTGATAAAAATGAGAATTTTTAACTTGTTCGTTGTGATAAACAGTTTATATATATATTATTATTATTATTATTATTATTATTAGCACCACGTCTTACTACCCGTTCGGGTTATACGCACTTACGCTAATGTGTAATGGTAGGGTGATTGTGAGATGAAATGGAGGACCTACAGTTTAACGTGGAATCCGAACCACGGTGGAGGCCTGGCATTCCCCACATTCACAAAATGTCTTGTCAGAGGTGAAGGAAGGGTTTGGTATGTATATATAATTCAATCAAAATCATTAGAGCGGTTTTTGAAAAATCTATATTTTCTCTTTTTGCCCTTCAGTAAACTATCCTTAATTTTAAGGGTAGATGATTAATTCCAAAAATCCTTTGGGAGGATCTTATGAAAACGCCAGTTACCACCTTTTAACCCAATCGCCAATCGGTAAAATAGTTACGGGTCTAGCCCGAAGCACAGATGGAATAACAAGACAGCATTGAGAAAACCATATTTTTTGTTTCGGGGGGTCATTAAATATCGACATTTATCAAAATATCTAGTTCAATTTTTTTTTTTTACGATCAAAATACTTTCTCACTGAGGTGTCAAGGGAAAGTAAAAGAAAAACGAAACCACATTAAATTAATTTTTTTTAACATGTCTTCACTCACTGATGAGATTGTATTAGCTTATCCTGTATTCCCAAATACAAGGAGGACAGCATAAGAAGTCCCATTTCAATCCAATAAATACTTTTTAATTTTACTCTAAACAAACACACCATCAAACAGACAAACTGAACGTACCGACACACTTAAAGTCTTTATGGATATAGATAAATGGTACGTCTAGTATTATTCACTTCCTCCTAGAGTCTATATCGATTTATTAATGTTAAACAGATACTTAAATTATATTTAGGCGTAACGTTGAATACTATTCTCTCAATATTAATGTCCAGATATTTAATAATTGGGTAGATATAAATAAGCTATTTCTTATGTTGAGCGCTAAATTTATTTATTTGGTCTGTATCTAGGTAATATTTTACTACTGTAGCAATCATTAAAGCAGTCCGATTATCTTTCCTAACTAAAACAATGATTCATTCTATCATATTATTCAAATAACCTTAATATGTATGAAAAGAAAAGGTAATATTTATATATTAACATTTATTTCTTAGAGTTTATATATATTAATAAGTAACAAATAATAGTGAATGATATATGTAGTCAGAAATATTCTAGTGTAAGATTCATTGATGTAAATGAAAACTTATTTTATTAAATCAGAAATAGCAATAATTCTTTTGATAAAATACATGACCACCTAATAGCTACGTGTAAAGCAAAGATTTTTCAATAACAAAATATCTACTCAACTTATGGCATTAATAACTCAAAAAAACTATTTCCACACTCATAAAAGTAAGCCTCTCTTGAGCTAATTATTACAATCCATCTCATACTTTAAGGTCCAGTCTAATATTCCCCTCCCATCTTAATCTAGGTATTCCCAGCCGTCTCTTCTCATTAGGCTCGCCAGTAAACACCTTGAACGTGGTTATAGTTTATTCTATTAGCACTGAATGTCCCTCCCATATTAATCCAAAAGACTTGCTTATCCTAACAATGTCTTGTGATTAGCACAGGTTATGCAACTCACCATTATGAAGCGTCCTCCCCTTCACAGTTCTTGTAACTCACTTATTCTAAATAAAAATAATCCTAAAAGTTTATATTATTTTAAGTTAGAATGATAGCTAATATCAGCAAATGAACTTAATATTTTAAAACAATATGATTTGTATTTGAAATCATAAGTATTAGGGCTATAACCATTTAGTTAAGCATATAATTACTAGTATAATTTTGAAATTTGACTTGAATTGTTGCTTATAGCTTGATTCCTAGATTTACGCGTTTTTTTTTTTTCTATATATCTGAGCTATCCGAATATTTACACTTACAAGATATAGTCGAGTAAATTAGAATGTATACTAGATATATTCACATTTGCATTGAAAAAACCTTAAAAATTATTTAGAAATATATTCTTCATTACATTTGTTAGTGATATAAACTTCAGCGAGGCGAGACTGTCACCTTTTCATTAGGAGGATTAATAATATTTAAAAATTATATTAAAAAGTATTTCAATAATAAACTAATGGATGAATAATAAATATTATAAGGATAATATTAACTACTAAAAAAATTAATTCAATTTAACGTTATATTTTATAACTTAGCACGAACTGTGGTTCCAAAATTATTTTCTCCATTTTCTAAACTCTGGATAAAATATATGTTCCTAATCTAAATTTTATATATTAAGACATATTAAAACTCTTTTCTTGTATAAATAATTGACTTAGCAAAATGTAGGTTTGACTGGGTCAGAACAAATTAAGAGAAATCATTTTTATTACAAAATTAATAATATAAGCTTGGTACCTCTTTATTTTGATAAAAACATCCAACCAGCTCAGAAGTCCAATCAGAAATATATATACATATATAGCATTGCTATATTATGTTACTTATAAATATTACGAAGACTTTTTTTTTGTTACAGTTCTTATTTCTATAATAAAACTTAATAAAGTTTCACATGGCTTCTTAAAAATAATATAAAATAAAGTTTAATCTTTAAATATTACCAAAATGTAATTCAATATGCTTCAAAATATTTTAGTGTTCCTTGTAAGTTTTATTTTTAAAATTCGTGATTTCAGAGGTTATGCTTTATTTTTTTAATGGCTGCTGTACTAAGGATGCTAACACCACCTATAGTGTCTATACAGGGTCAGAAATGTTGCCCAGTTGTGTCAGAAAGTCCCAATGGAAAGTTTTTGGAGACATAAGCCATTATAAAGTTAAGGTCAAAGAGTGATATATTCCAAAAGTAGCAGCAGTTATTATTTACATATTAACTAGTTTTATTAGTACCTTCAAAACCAAGGGTGTAACACTTTATTTTATAGGTTTAGGGCTGTGAGACTAACTTATCTTGTATAAGAAATAGTAGAGCCACAGTGATAAATCGCATAACATATTAGTGCAGGATCTAGTACACTAAGAGAATATTTGCAATTTAACGTTCCCCTTTACCCACCAATCTAGTCTATTACTATACTGAGTTCTTGGACTGCGAGGCCAACGGTAGCTGCCTGAATAGCCTTCCCCTCGAGATGTCGTGAAGCTGATTAATTATCTGTCCTGTGGTCGGTTAGGAAGGATGTGGTTTTTTCACCTCCTCCCCTAGATTTCCCAAAAGGTGGTCTCTTCATGACGATGCCTGAAGATTCTACCACCGTTGTATTAAGGGGACCCCCAATGATCCATTCCAGGCTTTGGATGTATTGGGTCATAATATTCAGCTGTATGATAAGTACAGTGCTATCAAATTAGTGGTCACCGTTCCATTAAGGTAGGATGATGTCTGATTGGTGGCCTGTTCCACCACCGATGATAGGTCCACCACCTGTTCTTGGATTTGAGGGACTAAGTTGACCTAATAATAGTCCCATTATTGGCAACAATGATGTTGTCAAACTTTGTCTTGTGCCTACTGGATATTTTCTGGTATAGGGAGTGCCTACATACGGTAGCTCATTGTCAAGTAATCCCCGAATACAGGAATATAGAATCCCTTGGAATAACAAGGATTTAAAGTTCTATTATTCTTAATATTATCTATATTAATAAAATTAAGTTTGTTCCTGTCTGTCTCTCTGGCATGAGCGTTGCACAATATTTACACCACACAAAAGTTTGAAATGTTAGAATTAATAGCCCTTGTGCACATATTAAATTCAAAAATAATTTTAATAAACACTTAAAATTCCATATTTGGAGTGAAAACACCTCAAATCTGGAATTTTAAATGTTTAGTTAAATTATATTTTAAATTTATTAAAAACTAGCGTAGAAGAAATAAAATAAAGAGAGTTTTTATGTTTGTCTGAGGCAAAGAAAGGCGTTGCACGGGTAGCTCGGGAAATTCCAAGTATTTCTGCTAGTTAAAAATATAATCAAAAGTTAAAAAGGTGGTGTTGAAGTGAAAACCATTTATTCCCTCTCAAATTACTTTGGTGTATGTATAAATAATTTAACTTCTTTTCAGAGTAACTTTATATTTTTTTCAAGGACTAAACAGACATTAAAGAATGTTCATAATCATTCCACATTGCCAATGTCTTTAATCACATTAAAAAAAATCCACTGGTGGGCACGTGAACAAATCTGTCAGTGTGGTTTTTTGTTTGTTTCGCAGGAGACATGAAGGTATTTGATTGAGTCCCAGATGAGTGTATTTGCGTGATTTTATTTGATATAAATAGCTTCCTACTTGCCCCCAATAAAAATGTATGTAAACGCCTTCTAAATTTCTACCTTCCTCACCCCTTTAGTAGTAAGAGGCAGTAGGAAGAATACAATATGTAGATTATACCATGGTATGTTACATACTATTTGTTTTAACGAAATTAATATTGACTAAATTATAAAATGTGGAGGAATACTACCTTAATTAATTTTATGTGTAATCTACAGTGTGTTATTATACTATAATATATTGGTTTATATTTGTGAATCATTCATAGCTGCTCTCTGATGCGCAATGGATACGGATACGGTACATACTATAAACCTGTTATTACTTATTTAAATGGTACAACACTACCATACATTATTTTTACTAGTATTTTATTTATAGCACCACGTCTTGCTACCCTTTCGAGTCGTATGCTTATATACTAATTAGGCTAGTGGTTTTAGGGAAAATGAAGCCTATTTATAGGAAGGGTACCAGCATTTGGCTGGAGGGGGGTTGGAAAACAATTTTTGAAAATCACCCTCATTACACATGACCTAGATTTTAGCCTCGATCTCCCCCGTCATCGGTAGGCTACTCTAGTCTACTGAGATAGTAACGCCTTAGACCATGCGGCCACTGATGCGAGTCACTAATGTGTTATAGCTTTGACAAACATTTTTGAAATTAGATTTAAAAAATCTTTAAATAAGTTTTCCTAAGAAAATATGTATTTTTGTTTCTATATTAAGCACTCAATAGGGATAAATACTAAACAAAAATTATACAACCAATTTAAACTAAATCATATTTTTAATTATCAATCATTTTACAACTTCCCTTGAATACCATACAGTTTGAAAAATAAAAAGTAAAATATTGATTATCTTATAAAAAAAACTCTACATTTCTATTTGGAACAATATTAGTACTGTGATTTTCAATTTAAGAATTTAAAAAAAATCCTTATAATGTACACTCCGTCGAGATTGAAAGGTAGCAACTTCTAATTCACTGAGCCCGTGAGGTATTATATTCCTCCACACATGACTGTAAGATATTTTGCCTAGCTACGCCCAACACCTAAATTAGAGAAGTTAAAGTATTTCTTGACTGTTGGGAAGGAGTGAAGGGGGAGGGGTTATTTCTTTTAGCGATGACAAAATGGTTTGATTTAATAAATTAATTTTACTTTATTGTTCTGATAATGATAAAATCAATAACTAATATTTACATACCAAGTTAATTAATTATATTTGCTCTCATTAACATACGGGCTGGTATTTTTTTTTAGCTATTTAAAGTTAACCACTTCAAACGTTATTTGGGCACTGTTACCCACATTGAATGGTTTTGCATGGTAACATAAAGCAAGTCTCCCCTTTTCCAAAATCTGCATTACTGTTTATATACAATTATAAATTTATAAATGATTAATTATTGTATTCCACACGTGTAACGTAAATAACATATTAGCTCTAAAGGATTTTTGCTTTATTTGTAAGAAGCTGAGTTTAAAAAACAACTTCTGTAATTTAAGGGTCCCAATCATAATTTAAAATATTTTATATTATTTACGGGTGGACAAAAAATAAATATTGATAAAATCTCATGCATTGGACATATTTTAGTCATAAAAGTGAATTTATTTGTT
>CABFOW010001653.1:103129-135669 GCA_902141385.1 Timema californicum
AATTCGGATTGGGACCCTTAAATTACAGAAGGTTTTTTATAAACTCAGCTTCTTACAAATAAAGTAAAAATCTTTTATAGTTAATCTGTTATTTAAGTTACATGTGTGGGATATAATAATTCATCATTAATAAATGTATATTGGCTATAAACAGTAATGAAGATTCTGGAAAAGGGGAGACTTGCTTTATGTTACCATGTAAAACCAATCAATGTGGGCAACAGTGCCCAAATAACGTTTGACGTGGTTAAACTTTTAATAGCTAAAAAAAATACCAGCCCTTATGTTAATGAGAGCAAATATAATTAATTATATGGTATGTAAACATTAGTTATTGATTGTATCATTATCAGAACAATAAAGTAAAATTAATTTAATAAATCAAACCATTCTGGCATCGCTAAAAGACATAACCCCTCCCCCATCACTCCTTCCCAACAGTCAAGAAATACTTTAACGACTTAAGGCCTTCTCTAATTTAGGTGTTGGGCGTAGCTAGGCAAACAATCCTTACAGTCATGTGTGGAGGTATATCATACCTCGTGGGCTCAGTGAGTCACGAGTTGCTACCTTTCAAACTCGACGGAGTGTACCTTTCCTTTAGAGATAAAACTAAAAGACTAAATTTTTTAGTTTAGGAGAGCAATAAACCTACAGTTCCTTAATAATCTCAAGGAATATATTTTAAATGTCACAATATTTTATTTACATGAGAAGTTTAATGAATTAATTCAGTAATTTTAGCCTTACTCTTACCTTAGTCAGAAAAAGAAGCATAGCACTTACAGTGGTTATAGAAATAATGTTTCAAGCCATCGATAGTTTAAATTGACGATTATGAAGGACTGAATATAATTTATTTTTTATTTATACAATAGAATTTCTTATGACTTCAAATAATAGCTTTTATGTAAAATAGAGATATTTAAAAAAATAAGTTATCACAGTATACAACATGCTTAAATCCTGACGGTGTCGTATGCAAATTTAAAGATTTCAGGCCCAGATATTTGTAAGTGACGTGTCATCATATTTCCTGTTGGCCTTGCGATATGAAAATTAGATGTCTACAAGCGGAATTTTACAGATTAGTCAGAACAGAAGGGATGAGGTTCGAATCTCTGACTGTCTCACATGGCGTAAATGTGTTTGTACGCCGTGTGTGGTTCTACAACACCTCTCTCTAGATATATGGTTGCTCATTTTATTTTCCATCATTTATTCAGATTAGTTAGCTAGTTTAAAATATTACTTATCTGAATTAAAAGTGTTCCATGGCTTAGTACCCTTTCAGACCACCCAACCTTAAATACACTAACAATTTATTTATGTCATAGAACAGAGCTTTCAAGAGGTTTAGCTCGCATTTAAGTCAGATAAACTAACTAATTCTACAGTGATTGGTCCTAACTAGCTAAAATACCATTTCACACACTCATGAGGAAGGTAAAAGTTTTAAATGTCAACTACATTACACTTTCCGACTAACTTATTAAGTAACTTAACAAAAACAGTTTAAACTTTTGTCGTCCTTGCTTCAAGATTTGCTCGCTTACGCCGAGGAATTGTTGAAATTAACACTTAAAGAACTAGTTTAATTTTTTTAATTTCTTGTAATGATTTATCTCTAATAAGTGGAGGCAATGTTGCAATAAACAACAAAAAAATAGTTTAAATTTATTATCTAAGAAATAACAACAAATTAACCTAAATCCCACGGCAAACCATAATATAACTGAAAAAGTACCTAAATATATATAGTGCGAGTGCAAGAACATTAAAAATTTATTTCTTACTTTAAAGTATTGTTTCAATAAAGACCAAAATAGATTGTTTAAAATAAGATACAAAACTAGATAAAATTAATTTACATGAAAATCTATTGAAACACTGAAAAAATAACTAAATTTAAGACGAAAATGAAGTCTCACGCGTATGCATTGTTGCAATGAACACCAATATAAATAATTTAAATTTTCTATAAAAGAAACGAAAATTAAATTAAATTTTAAGATGCATTCTATTGTGAGCGCCCTATCATAACAAACAAAATATGGTTTTGGTTTAGTATTAAACGGTAAGCATGAAATAATATTATTAGATGTGCTAACGTATTCAACACACCCAATATATTGAAAAATCTAGAAAGAATGAAAAAGACTCAAGATCAGTGCTTATATTATTGAAGAACAAAACATCCCTCACCTTCCACTTACGCTAGTCGAATCAAGCACCATGTTTTGTAACCACGCCAAGTACCCGCTACGTATGTTTACTTATTTTCGCTTAGTTTCTTCCACTCTACTTCTCTACATGATGATATAGCATAGTGGTAGGCCTGTGTATCTTACCCTGTTTTCAGTAAAATAAAAAGTGCAACAAAATTGCCCCTTCTTAATCCGGTGGATAGTTTTTTAGTTTACTCGCAACCAATGGATGGACACACACCAATTCTAAAAATAAATTATTTGGTAATATTATCATTAATACCACGCAAAAAAATTACAAACTCCACAAATATTCGGATGTACAGACATACCATAGCGTTCATTATATTTATAGATTGATATTAATAAGATCCCATCCAAACAAACTAAAATAAAATTTGATTTAATAGTACATTTTAACTTTATATTTCAAAATATACAGTTTATTTAAAGTTGCATTTCGAGTGAACTGTTAGTTGAAGTTATTTCTAAATACTTTGCCTAATAGATCAAATTTGACACCTTAGCTCAGTCGGTAGAGTGTATATCTATTGAGTTAAGAACCCCGGGTTCGATTCTCAATATGGCTGAAAAATGTATCATATGTGAAATGTGATACAAAACTTTCATACTGACGACTGGGGACTGGACGTTGTGCATGTCCTAGTCTTAAGTTAGGCCTAACAAGCTGACGGTGGACAAAAAAACAGATTGACTAAAAGACTAATACAGGCCAAAGGCTGGAAACCGTAATGGATGTAAAAATAAATCAAGTATATCAAAGAGGGAAAGCCGATTTCTATGGTTAAATTACAATCACAGCATTTCATTATTAATCTTGGATTGTAATTATGATTTATCCAGTGTACACTATACATTAAAGTATTTACAATTATACTTTATTCACTACATTTCAACATAGATCGTTGTATTTTACCAAATTATTGTGATCTGTAAGCTATACATTGTTTATCATTAGCTACATGCTACACATAAAAAAAACCTAGCCTTATATATTTAAATGTAGCCTTAGATTAAATGGCAGGTGACATATTACTTAATTGTATTTTAAACTCTTAAAATAAACACAATTTACCTTCTAATGTGAATGCATACCTGAATTTATGAGGCAAATGCAAGTACGCTAATAGTAGCATATAGTAGCTCAATTACGTTGAGGCATTGTTGCAATGAACACCAAAATAAATATATTAAATGTACCATATAAAAAAAAACTTCATTTAAAGTTGTAATATATATATATATATATATTACAACTTTAAATGAAGTTTTTTTTTATATGATATATATAGTAAGCTCCCTTACTTAACAAAGAGATTGGGCTGTTTGCTTGGTACCAAAAAACAAAACTAAACAAGCCTAGTTCACATGCACACCTTAAATTTACGGAGAACATATTCTTTGTATTCAAACCTTTATATAACAAGAATGATTCTAAAAATGAACATAAAACTGTTTCTTGTTAAATTAGTTATTTATTTTTCATGTTTGTTTCCTTCCCAAAGCAAACGTTGCCAAGGAGACTTACTAAAAAATAATATATTTAAATTGTTACAGATTCAATATGCAAATGTAACACAATAACATTCAGTTTCATCGACAATTTTTCACTCGATGATGAGTTAGTATGATTATGAAATATAACCTACCTGGTTTCCTGAAAAAATAGGAAGTATAAAAGAAGTGCTAGCCCCATCTAAAGATTATTTTTTAAGTTCACTGGCAGCAAACAGAACAACAATTTGATGCACAAACAAATTTAGAGTGCCAATATATGTATGTATTGGTGTGCAGTATTAGTAAGTAAATTAACCAAATTTAACATTTTTAGTTCTATAACAATTGCTATGCTTCTGATTGAAAACAGCTACTAATGAGAACTGTTATTAGTAAGTCATATTTGAAATCGTGAAATAATAAAGAAAGATGTGTTGTGAGATCATAAAAATAAAAATAATAAATTGACTACTATTTCTTAAATTGACAAAATATACCTCAAAGTGGCAAAACGTCGATGTTATTAAATAAAGTTCCAACACGTATTAGTTTATTTTTACCTTTCGAATTATTGTATCAAACTGTTTAAGTCACATTGATATGAGATTGGTAATAATTTATCTGGTTTAGATGGTTTCTAACATATATTATAATTATTTTGAAATAATTTATAAAACAAAATAATGTTATTCTTATATTATTGTTATAACACATTTAATGTTTTTATTCAAAATATTTACTATACTTTATTTATTTTAAAAAGAATATAATTTAAACAACATGTTGGAATGAATATCTCTCTGATTACTGATTTATAAATTAAAGTTTATCAAAATCGATGTTTTTTGATTGTTAAATTTTTGGTTTCGAATGGAAAATTGGGTAGGATACTATAATATGTCTCAAATATAAAAAAAATATATTACAAATATAATTAAAACTCAATAATTATTAGTGTCATTTTAACTTTTCATAAATTTGTTTTAATATGTAATATTCTATCATTTTTAACACTCCAGAATAATGATCACAGCCTCATCTATTTGATCTATAATATTTTGTTATCACAGTCTTACTACCTGTTTGGTTTATACGCCTCTGTAATAATTACATTAATGGGTTAAGGATTAGGAAGGTTTAATTAAAATAAAATGTACCCACATTTGCGTGGAGATAGTGTGGGAAACCATTTCATAAAAACACCCTCACTGCACCCGACTCGGATAAAACCCCGATCTTCCCGTCCTCAGCAGTCTAGTCTAACACGAGAGTATCACGTTAGACCACGTGGTCACTGAAGAGGGTTTGATCTATAACTTTATGTATTAAATTCATATTGTAAATTTGACTATTATTATTATTATCATAATCATAATTATTTGAAGTTCTTTGGTTATTTTACTAAACGTTGCAGTGATTAATCCATTAAGATCAAATTTTGTTCTCTATTAATAAAGCTTATTTAAAACCAAATATTTCTTAACTTTATATTTATTGAGAGAGGCGTGTACTTATATCAGCGAAGCGGATTTTAAGATATATTTATTTAAGAGATGCCTTTGCTTGGCTAGTTCGTGATTTGTCAACAGACAAAATATCTATTTTTAAAATTGGGAGTTGAATAATTTGGTTTCTTTATTTCATGCTTTGGGGTCCAAGTCTCACTCCCCATCTGGCTATTCGTTGGCTCATACTAGTAGTTTAGGAATGAAAAGCGTATAATTCAAAGGAAGTGTGCCAGGATTTTGAATGGTGAGAGAAAGTGCAACCCTTCACTTACCTTAACCACAACACAATCTACTGAAATTTTTAATCTTATTTTATTGACAGAGGAAGAACTAGGCAGAAAAGGGCCTTTATTCCTTTAGTAATCATTGCTGAGAGTAAAAAATAAGAACTTGAAAATTCTATATAGTGAAATATATGTTTTAAACATAGATAGTGAAATAGTTTAAATAACAATACTTTTAACATTTTAACACAAATAATATTGTTTATGAATATATATAATAGATAAAACTTTTTAATAGTAGGGTCCAAGATTAATAAATAATAATTTTAGGTGAATATGTTTATTATTAGTAAATTTGATACTAACATAAAGCACTATGTGAGGAACAAAACACCATTACATTTATAATTTTGTAAATTCTAAACTAAAATTGACCAAAACTAACTTTAACTTACTCATTTTATATTAAAAACCATAAAATTAATTTATTTATACTAATAAGATATGTACTATTAAGGAAATACATGAACGCTTATTAAGTTTTATCAAGGAAGATCTTATAATCAAGTGAAGTTTAAATTAATGAATATAAAAAATATGAAACAAAAAACTGCATTTTTACATAGTAATAAGGCTGAGCCTACCCATAAATGCACGATTCTAAGCAAAAAAATGTTTAAAAAATGTAAGAGTTCAACACTGTTGTTTTTTATTTATTTTAGTAATATATCTGGACATATTTCATAATTCTTATGGAATTTTCAAATCATGCTAAAAATAGTTATTGAAATATTTTCGTTAAAATGTTTCCATTCCATTGCATTTTAAATGGGAAAACAAAAATAATGAATTGATTTGTTTATTTTCTTTATACAATTAAGCTAGAGTATTTGTTTATAACATATTATTTAATAAATAATTTATTTTTATTTTTAAACGTATTTTTAAATTTAGGCTAGCTTCAATAATCACGAAGTTATTGAGCTCTAACGACTCCCAAGTCGACACTCTAGTAAAAATACATAGTTTTAAATACAACTTTTCCTTTTACAATTATTTATATTAGTTTATAATAGGTGCCGCTATTATGATCATTACCAATTTATAAGCTAGTATCGTTTTGCAAGCGTTGGCTAACTTGCTGTATCAGAATCCAGGCGCCAGTGGAGGGTGAAGAAAATCTTGTGACCTTCTTGAGTCAAAGAAACATTAATACCATGTGCATTGGGATAAGAAAGCCCAATGCCCCATTATGAAAATTTACGTGATTAAATATAAACATCGTAATATATTAAGTAACTAAAATACTCACAAAGTCTTAACTACTGTGTGAATAAGTATAGTTGGTACCTACTTATTTCAATGAGAGTATTACTTTGGGGATACATTATTTTCAAAGAGAAAACCACATGCTTCTCCATACACAAGGTTTTATGACATTAGCCTTTATTTACCTGAGGCAGTAAAATATGTAAAATTCTTCACTCTTATCCTATATTCTTTCGTGGGTTTTCTCATTCTTTAAAATTACACGTTGTAATAATAAGTGTTAATATTCAGAGTATATGAAAACTACTGTAATCTGAATTTTTAATCCACTATTATAATAAATAAACATTCCTGTTCATAACAAATATAGTTATTTTGAATAAAATTGGGTCTAACTGTAATTTGGAGACGTTCTCAGTATATTTGTATTTACTATATTTATTTTACGGTCTAGGATTTGACTCTCATTGTATATTTGGAATAAGTTATTTTCAAAAAATTAATGAACGAAGTTTTTGGTTGTCAAAGTGTGAACATGTTAATTTTATTAGCTTTTTAAATATGATAACTTTTAATATGAATCTGTTGCATTATCGCAGTTTGTGTGCTAGTTTCAGAAGAATTGTATCGAATCTCAAACAATGAGTACCCACGGTGGTTGCTTTTTATATAATTAACAAATTGTGACGTTTTATCTTTCTAACAAGATCCAATGGATTGTATAAATCTTGAGGTAGAAAAGTATTTACACAATATTATTCTATATCCTTGTGAATAAAAAATTTGTGAAGCATGGGTCGATGGAAGAAATGGCGCACAAAGAAACTCAAAGATAAAATTGTTTATTTAACTGCTTGTCGTAAAGGGTAAGTTTTTATAATTGTTAATTTTTAATTTACTGGCGTTTTTGCTATCTGTATCTACTAATTTAAGTACAACGGATGAGTAGCGATACTATTTTATTAACTGTAGAATTAATATCAAAATTAAGATACAAATAAATATTTCTACATAATAATGTAGCGATAATTCTGATGTTTCAAGTACTTTTTTTTTTAATAAAAGCTCATAGCTGGAGGTAAGTGTTACTAACACTCTGTAACGCATTATAGTATTTATAAATCTCTTGTGCCTTGGCCAAGTTCGTATCACGCTAGTAATAAGTAATTTCAAACTTACAGGAAATCGAACTATCAAAGTTACTAGAGCTGATTAATTTACGCACTCAGTGCTCATTCATAGCGCTTTAGCAATCTTGACCACGAAATGGAGCCGATGATAAGTAAAGTATATTTAAGACCATCAAAGTTATTGAACTTTTTTTCCCTATGCTACAAAGTAAGTAATTAAGTAGTTGATACCCAACCGCCTCTGTGGTATAGTGGTCAGATTTACTGGTTTCAGATCCCGAAGTCCCGGGTTTGATCCCCAGTGCCCCAAATTCTGTCTGCGAAGCAGTGGGTCTGAAACGGAATCAAAATAAACCTCGTGAGAACAAATGATGAGTTACTTGAATGAATAAGTAGTGCTTCAGTCTAGAAAACTGAGATAGAAGGCTGGAGGGCTTGTTGTGCTGATCACATGGCACCCTCAGCCCGAAAATGTTGGCACTATCTCCGCCAACATACTGCAGCCTCTCAATTGGTATAGCCTGCTTACAGGCTGACACCATGGAGATATTACTAAAGTTAAAATCCACCAATAGGAAACAAAATGATTCCCAAAAATATTTATTTCTGGAAACTTGTGTAAATCCTATAGATGTTTGAAAACTGTAAACACCGTATTAAATAACAGATACCCACTTCAGTGGCCGAACGGTCTAAGGCGTCACTCCAGTGTTAAATTGGCCTGCTGATAGCGGAGCGCTTGGGGCTCAAATCCTGGTCAGGTCTACTGAGGGTAGTTTTTCCTAAATTGTTTCCCCATCTCCTTACTTAAAAAATGCTGGTATATAACATTTCGAATGCTTCCTTCCTCACTATTAACCAATTAGATGATCATATATGCGTATAAAATGAACAAGTAGTATGATGCGGTGATATCAGTAATAAGAATAACATATATATTTATAGTCAAAATTGTTCTAGTCTTCAAAATGTAACTGCTTTTTAAATTGTGTTTCGCCTTTTTAGCATTTAAAGTTTAAAAATTTACCAAAGCAGAGTGGCTAAATTAAGCACATTAAATTTGAGTTATTTTTTACTTTACCTGCCTACTAATAAACGCAAATAAATGGTATGACAAAATCGTAAGCTACATACTTTCTCGTATAAGTTATTATAGTTAGTGACAAAATCTTCAAAAATGAAAATACCTTAAATAATTTTTTTTTCTGATAAATAAGTATACATTATTATTCATCACTACCGTCCCCAGATTTTAATTTGAAAAAAATACTTCAATACTTTAAAAAAAAAGTGATTTATAAAGCAATGACCTGAGTTCGTTTCTACTCTGCTCAATAACATGACCCGACTGCTAGGCCTTGTATCTATGGCCCATAGTTTATATTGCAAGGGGGCCATCCTTAAATTACGTTAGGATTTTTTAAATTATTTTAGATCCTCCCTCCGTCCCTCACGTGGGTGATCGGAAGAAGTTTTGTAAGTTCCCTCCCACCTCTCTAGCTTACGTAATTTTTAAAGATTTGGTAAGTGATGTTATTTTAATTGTTTGGTTATTTTTAGACATGAGGATTGTTAATATCCCACTTTGGTGGTCACATGCTCTAAGGTGTCACTTTTGCAATAGAGTAGTCTGCTGATGACTGGGAGATCGTGGCTCAATCCTGATCGGGTGATATTTCTTAAATATTTTCCCACTCTTTCACCACGCGAATACGGATACACGCCCTCTAAATTGAAACGTATACATCCCTAACCCACTGGCATAATTATTTCATACCTAAACAAGTAGAATTAATTATGGAAATGTACCCATATTTGCGTGGGAGAGTAGAAAGAATCGATTGAATAAGATCTCCCCAAAACACCCTCAGCAGGGATTTTAACCCCCAGACTGAAGCATCTAGCTGGCTGGGATGAATAAGCTAGTTTTTCTGCTCTAGAGTATGATTGTATCTTGACGTTTTATCTCCCCACGCTTAGTCCAACTTGGTCGCCTACACATTTTACGGTCCGGCACTACACTGCTTATCTCTATCAGTTCTAGGAAAAGCTTGCTTGCGGCCTTGACTGATTACCGGTCAGCCAGCCTCCTAATTATTTAAGCAAACCAGTAATGCCGCCAACCTGATGGTTGGAACTCACCAGTTTGTATAATGTCAGCAACGCCATCTATTTGATAGCTGAACGCTCAACACACCACCAGAGAGGGTAGGCAGAGCCTTAACACAAACACAACTATGATCAACAAGAGCTAAGAAACAAAATTATTAAATAAAAAAGTAAGAGAAGATATTCTTAAGTAAAATTACTCTACATAATTTTTATTTCTGTTTTTGACAACATTTAGAACGTGATTTTAGCCTCCTATACAGTGGCATATCGTAGCTAAAATTAGTGGGGTTGATGCTCCAGAAAATGTTTAGCCTTTATTTAAAAATTTTGTAAAGGAAAAAAAAAACATGAATAAAAAGACAATTTATTCAGAAACTTGTTCAAATATTAACAAAAAAAGGATTTTTTACTTACTTTACCCTTAATTGTTACAGTTCAATATTGATCTATTCATTTTAAAATGAAATCCATTCTTCTTATTTTAATTTGCGCAAAAAAATCAATAACTTTCACCTTGATCTCTGGATGACAATTGAATAAATTTTGCTCCATTGAAAGTACTGCAAGCTCATTTATTATTTCTGATAAATATAAGAACCGGAAAAAAATGAATCCAATTAAATAGATGGAAGCAGAATAATGATCTAATTCTACACTCTTCTACACTTTATTAAATTCAAGAATATGGTACACGGTTTTTAAGCACAACACACGCTGAGTAAAAAAACAAACTTCATTCCACCATCACGCCAGAGCCGGCACTGCGAGAGCAACAGTACTTTCTCTACCTGGCAGTCCCGCCTTCCTCCCCACCCTCTCCTATGTGCGCATGTGCACAACAGTCAAGCAACACTTCGCTGGCACTGTAAAGCGCACAGTTCCATTCAAATATTTTTGTATATTTTCCATAAACTGGGGAATAGCTACTGAAGTACTGACATTAAGCTTAAGGAATATATATTTTACTACAAAAATAAAGAAAGAATTAAAGAAAAAAGGACTCATTATATTAAATGTTATCGATAATATCAAGTGGAAACAGGGGATTCTGCAGTTCCGCAGTGCTTATACGAGAGCCGCCACTGCTCCTATAGGCAGTTGTTTAAAACTACTCAAACATGAGATTAAGTCCATCAAGTTGTGAAGGGCTAACCTATCCTAAAAAATTTCCAAATATGTGGTTTCCTATTCCTGGTAAGATATTGGGCAGAATCTTGCTAGGGTTGGTCGGGATTTTGAATACTGAGCTATTAACAAAGTTCCAGATCCCTGAAAGAATTCCGCTTACACTAGGACTCAAGCCAAAAAGTAGTTTATTAATATATTTTCCTAGTGTTGATGTAATGCTGTCAAGATTATCGTTGAGGGTGCTAAGGTTAGTGTTGGTGCCCCTTATTAACTGCTCCAGTAAGTTCTGAAGCTGATTAATACTTGGCTGGAGGTCCTGGGACGTCATAATTTGCAGCTGCGATATCAGGCTTCTCAATACGTCACCCAACTCGGTCACGACATCTGATAAGACACATACGTTGTTGTCTAGAACTCCATCAATGGCGTTCAACAAGCGGGTGATGGCGTCGGAGACCATCGTTCCGGTTGCCAACTGTGATAGGAGCTTCGAAACGGTATCTCTGATGTCACCTAGGAGGTAGTTTATCTCTTGGGATGGAGGGGCGTTCATTAATTGGGTGAAGTTCTTCAATTGGCTAAGGAGCTTGGCCAGTTCATCGAACACAGTCTGGTTGAGGTAGGACATAACCTGGTTCATTTCCGGGGTTACGACAGAAGACAGATTTTTCGTCAAGTCTTGTATCTGCCTGACCAGATTCTGGTCGGTGGCATCAGTGGACTTGGTGATTTGTTTCACCAGGTCTTGTGTCGATCTTTCTACGCCCATAAGGAGGTCGGTGGCATTCTGCAGTGACTGTAGGGCATCGGTCAATATTCCGCGAAGCGCCGCCGTGCTTCTGCTGGTCACCATTGTGCTAGGTTTCATGAAATTTGTCAGACCCTGGTTCATGTTAGTTTGGCAAGCCATGAAGTAGGTCTGCGCTAGCGAAACGCAGGTTCTCATCTGAACGACCGTGTACTGGTGACTAACCTTCAGGTTAAGAGTGTAGGTAGTGGTTGTGGTTGTTGTCACAGTCTGAGAGTTGCTTGCCTGAGTCTGAAAATATTAAAGATTCACATCAGTACTGGATGATATTAGATTTAGTTAAAAAAATATTCTCAATCATTTTTAGGAAATCAGCCATCATGAAAATACTCTTAAAATATTTTTTCACCGAACAAATGTTACGTTTCTTGTTTCTTAGCTCAAGCGCTCCTCCATATATATATTCATCATTTACCTTCACAATAAATATATTTCAAACAAGTTAGTTAATCCGATTTTCGAGAATCTAATACTTTTCAAAAAATCATTCATTGACACACTAGCCTTAATTCACTTGTTATGTTTAAAATATCTCAATATATAGTCATATAGTATTAACGGTTCGAAGTTTAAAGGTTATAACCCTAGCTTTTAAATTTTATAAGCGAGTAAAAATTCTGTTTTCTTCCTAAAATTTGTATTTATAAGTAACTTGTTAAGTTTATATGAAATATTACACTTTGTCTTTATTTCATTGTTAAAAGGATTAAAATAGGACTAGTATATCTATTAAATATACAGAATAAACTCTCAGAATGTGAAGTTTATCGCGTTTCATCTCAGAGAACTCGCAAAATGAAATGATAAACCTCATTAAATTTTTGTAACCTGCTTTAATAATTTATCACCATTGTTGTAATAACTTATTTAATATGATAATTCTAAAACTAGACATACATTTTATTTGATACACTGAAAACTTAAAAACCCATAATTAGTTAAATAAATTCATTTAATAATTATATTCTTAAATATTTTCATAATACAGTCATGTAATATAAATAAAATAGCGTATAAAGTATATCTTCGAACATGAGCTTATTATTATACTTTAACTCATTGTCTACTATATATTTAACTGAGTAACATTTATATTTACAACAACATACATAATAAATGATAACATAAATTTCATAAAAAAATTACCATTATGATTTTCTAATGTTCCGCTTACCTGTGTTATGAAGAATAACACAGCAATGAAAGCTATTTTAGAACCCATGTTGAAGAAAGTAATCCTTGGCGATGTGTAAAAAATAATTTTACAATAGCTAAGGACTGGTTGAGAACCATTCAAAAATTTATCGTGTATATATACAAATATTTTAAATTACGTCATGTGATAACTGAGGAAGCTTATCTTAAAAATAAATTATTACCTAATCTAAATGCTCTACTTTAAACCTGGGTGATTGGTTATTTAAATATATTTTAAGGTAAGATAAGTTGATTGCAAAATTATGTTTTTGTAAGACGATATAGATATATTTACTCCTTACGTTGAGAATTGAAGGTATCTTGTTCATATATGCTACTAGGTAAAAAGTTGATCATATCTAAATAATTGTCATTGACATTAATTTTTTTTTGTGAGAATTTGGTTTTACTTAGGAAAATTTTATTTGTACTATATTATTCTCTTGGATTAACTTTCAATAACTCAGTATAATATATACAGTATTCTGCTTCTAACCTCATATTTATCTATATTTTAATCAATTCTAAATTAATTTACTAATCGTAATTCTTAGAACAGTATTATAATTAGTACGTGTACACCGTAATTTATTTTTTTATTAATCGATGTTGCAGGAAAGATATAAGTATTTAAGAAATATATAACCTTACTAACGTGAGTTGAGTCAGAGAAATACACATACAAATTCAGTTGAAATGATTTCAACCTTGTGGCTTATAATAAATATTATAAGTTTAATGCCTGATACATGCGTGATGCCTAGTAAGTTAGAAACATTATATTTTAAACTCTTAGGTTGATGGAATAGATTCATTAGAATAAATAAAACAATTGACTGGCCTCGTGATGTAGTGATTAATAACATTTAATACTGATCCAAAGGACACGTGTTTGATTTCCACTGATACCATTGTATTTTTCACAAAAGTGGAATTTCTCATATTGTCACTATTATCTTTATAGTTTGGCTTAAAAGCGTAAAATCTGAAAAAGTAGTAAGACGCAGTGCTAAAAAAAAAAAGCCTCAAACAACCTCAGTGGCCAAGTATTCCAAAAAACAGCTCTCCTGTTTGAGTGGTCTGCTTAGTTTGGGGGTTCGGGATTCATTTTCAAGTCAGTCTAATGAAAGTGATTTGCTTTATAAAGTTTTGCAATCTACCACGCAGGTGAGGCCAGATTTCTTCTTAAATTCTGCCTTACTCATCCTTATAGCCATTAGTCATTATCAAAATTAATTTTAAACTAAACAAGTAGTTAGAAGCGATGATAAAAATAAATAGGATTATTCTACTGGCTCCACAGCTTCATAATCAAATCATCTCAATTTGAGTATGAAGTCGATACAACCTCCAAGGTATAGACTTGGCGTATTTCCAATCCCACACCTTCCTTGTTTGCCTGTCTACCAGCTCTGAGTGTCAGAAGCGACCCTCAGAGAAGGTAGTTGGCTTGTTAATACCTAAGAGTACCGATCTGTTGACACAGACCATAACCTCTTTTTGTGAACGTGTGTATTGGTTGTGGAAGGCAAATGGAGTATGGGAAGGGATTTGTGTATTTTTTAGTGTGTGGTCTGTTGTGAAGTATCTATATAGAGCCCTAGTACACTGCGATGGTAAACACAAGTGTAGTCAGGCCCTATGTGTAGGTTGGGGAGTGAGAGTTCTCGATGAGCTGAAATAAAACCCAAATTCAATATTAGACACTCAGTGAGGGATGAATAAGTGATTGTGATTTTGTGATAAATGATTGCTTGACCTTTGTCAAGTTGGCTAGCGTGGATGGGATAGTTTAGGAAATAGGAGATTGGCGATAGGACAGGCTAGTTGTGTAGTTGTGGAGCTGGGTAGGGGTCTTCTACTCCAGTCTAGGCTTTTTGTAGAGCCTAGGCTCTTGGGGGTTATACTGCCCAAGGTTTCTTACTATCGAGTTTTCTTCCAGTAGGATGTTTTTACTGTAGAAGTTTTTGTCACGTTCCACGAATAGTTCTCTTAGAGTCTTGGTGCCAGTCTCTGCGTGGATGAACGCGTTGCTTGTTCTTCTGTTCACCCCCAGAATGCATCGCAGGACTCTGTTCTGGATCACCTGGAGTTGGTTTAGTACGGTGGGCGCGGCGTAGCTCCATGACTCGCAAGCGTATACTAGTACCGGCAGGATTAGGGCTCTGTAGAGAAGTAGTTTAGTTTGATTGTTGAGCTGCTGGCTCTTGAAGAGCGAGAAATTCCGGACAAACACCCCCATTGCCTTCTTTTTGGTGTTCTCCACGTGGGTTTTCCAGTTCAGGCGGGAGTCAATGGTGACGCCTAGGTACTTGAGTTTCTTCGCGTAAGGGATGGCTTCTTCCAGAACCCTGAACTGGTCTTGTGGCTGAGACCTTCTTTTGGATATGTTGATGGCCGTGGACTTGGCAGGGTTTACCCTTACTCTCCACTTCTCTAGCCAGTCGCTGAACTGGTCCAGGTATCTCTGCATGTGGTTGAAGGCGTATCTGACGTTTTTGTGTGCCGTAAAGAAGAGGGTGTCGTCGGCGAAAAGTCTCACCCTGACTTTGGGGTCTGTCGGGACGTCGGCGACGTACACGCTGTATAGAAATGGCGATAATGCGGACCCCTGTGGCACTCCTGCTTGGATCTTGTGACGGGACGATTTTTTTCCTTCTAGTTTGACTCTAAAACAGCGCCCTCGTAAGAAGTTCCTTATTGTGTGTATGTAGGTTTTGGGAAAGTTGAAAGAGATCAGCTTCCGGAGGAGGCCGGTATGCCAAACCTTGTCGAATGCCTTCTCCACGTCCATGAGTACGGCGAGTGTCACTTCCTTCCTGTTGAAGCTTTCAGTTGTCTCTTCCACGAGGCTAGTGATCGGGTGAACCGTGGAGTGTCGGCTCCGGAAGCCAAATTGTGTGTCTGGTAGTACTCGGTTTTGGTGGGCAAATACCTTCAGTCTCTCGAGTAGTATTTTCTCATAAAGCTTGCCGAGGCTGCTGAGCAGACTGATTGGCCTCCGGTTTTGCGGGAATTTTGAGTCCTTTCCCGGTTTCGGAATCGAGATGACGTCGGCCAATTTCCAACTTGGTGGGAAGTAGCCCCACCTCAATGCGGTGGAGAAAATGGCCGTCAGGAGGGTGATGACTGAAGAGGGGGCATGGCAGATCATCTCGTTCGTAATCCCGTCCGCTCCCGGGGCTTTTTTCTTTTTCAGGTTACTTATGGCCCGTTCAACCTCAGGTCTGGACACTGGTGGGGGTGGATCGCCGAGCGGTTCCTCGAAGAACAGATTTACCTCTTCTCTGATTCGGGTTGAGAAGTCTTCGTCTTGTGGTTCCATGTTTGCCGTGAATTGATCCTGAAGGGACTCGGCTATGGCTTCGGCTTTTTCCTCCGGTGTGTACGTCATCCCCTGTCTCCCGTGGATGGCCGGTGTTTTAAGTCTTTGGGAACTGCCTTTAAGTCGTTTGGTGATGGCCCAGATGTTGTCCCCTCCGTTTACGGTCTCTGAGACGAACTCGTTCCATTTGCTCAGTTTCAGTTGTTTAGCTCTTCGGCGGACTAGGGCCCTCAGTCTGTTGTAAGCTGCCCGATGCCTCGGGGAGCGAGAGGTCTGCCAGTCGTGTCTCGCTTCCCTCTTTTGCGCTATTAAGAGATTGAGGTCCGGGTGATCTCTCTTAAGATTTATTAATGGAGTTTCATAAGTGGTTGAGGTTCGTCGGGCTTCAAGGAGTGTTGCCGTGAGAAGAGCGATCGAGTGATCCACCTCTTCTGTAGTCTTTACTTCCCACTCGTCCGGTGTAGCTCTTGCCAGGGCGTCCTTGTACTTGGACCAGTCAGTGTTGGGGGTTTTTCTTCTGAGGAAGGAAGTCCGTGTGTTGGTGTTTACCAACAACCTACAGAATATCGGGAGGTGGTCTGAGTCCAGTTCGTTTAGTGTGTGTAGTTCTTGGGGGTGTTGGTCTAGGTCTGTGAGTATTAGATCCAGTACATCTGGGAGGTGTCTATAGTTGGCGGGATAGAAAGTTGGTTCCTCCGGTGCCAGAACTAAGTAGTTGTTTTGGGTAGCGTGTTGTGTCAGTATTCGGCCTGCTTGGTTTGCTGTTCGGCTGTTCCAGAGGGTATGTTTGGAGTTCAAGTCTCCGGCGGCAAAGAAATTTGATTTGGCCGTCAGCGCGCTCAGGTCTTGCTCGGTGAAGGGGGCCGTAGGGCTCCTGTACATGGCAGTGAAAATTATTTCCCTCCGTGGTGAGGGGACTATTATCGAAGTCGTTTCTATATTTACCAAACCCGGTATGGTGGTGTGGTAGTGGTTTAAATTTCTCTTTACAAGTACGGCGGTACCCCCGCCTCTTCCGATAGGCCTGTCCGTCCTGTGGATGTCGTAACCGGAAAAGCTTAGCCGTTTGGTTGGTGTCAAGTGCGTCTCGCAGATGAGGGCAATATCCACCCCGTATGTTTGCAATAGCTCCTCTAGCTCATGGGCCTGTTGCATTATGCCATTGGCATTCCAGAACATAATGTTGATGGGGTCTTGTGGATGGAGGTTTTGATTATTCATCATCACGGTAAAAATCAGTGACGGCTTCTAATAGAGTCAGGGCCTTGGTGGTTTTATCCGGAGCGGTTTTTAGCTTGGCTATGTACAGTTTGAGGTGTGTGAGGAGTCCTGAAAGATTTATGTCTTTGAGTATTTGGAAGAGATCAGTTATGTCCGAGGTATCGTTGGTGTTTGCGTCAGCCTCCCTGGGTTTTTTTGGGGGGAGCTTGACAACTGCTGCAGCGTATGACATCCGCTTGGTCTCGGCTGGGTAAGATGTAGTTGGTCTGGCGTCTGTCTTAAGTCTGTGTGTGACTTGTCTTGGTGGAACGGACACATCCGCTGGCTTTTGCACCCCTTGTTTTGGTAATGTTTTCAGTTTGTCACGTTTTTCCAACTCCCTGATGAGAGCGGGACAGTTACGATAATTTGCCGCGTGTTCGCCCTTGCAGTTAACGCAGCGTGCCGGTGACGTTCTGTCTTTTTTTTCACATTCTGTGGTCAAGTGCTCCCCGAGACACTTGACACATCTAGGTGTTTGTGAACAATAGTTCTTCGAGTGACCAAACCGTTGGCAGCGGTGGCACTGGAGTATTATGCTCTCAGATTTTTTGTATTCCTCTATCTTAACGACTGTGTGATTTATTGCTCTGACTTTGTAAATCTCCGCTACTGTCTGTGATTTCTCCAGGGTACATACGAATATGGGGAGTGGCCTTGGTGTTGCTGACTCTGGTGTGGATTTTGTGTACAGTTGCCTCACATTGATGGGCTTGAACCCCATTTCGGTGAGCTCTGCTATTATGGACTCCGTCGGCATGGTGGAGTGGAGGCCCTTGATCACTACCTTGAAGGGTCTGTCCCTCTGTAGCATATAAGTGAAGTGTTCCAGGTTAGTTTCCTTTAAGACTTTCCGAAGTGTGGTGTAGTCCTTTAGAGAACTTGAAATAACTTTAATACCCTGTGGCGTGCAATGGAGTTTGTACTCGTCCTTCAGGTTGGTTTTTAAGAGTTTGATTACGTTGTTGTACTCCGCCGAGTTTGGAATAATTATAGGTGGAGTTTTTACCTTATTTTGTGCTTGATCCTCTTCAGTGTGGGTGGCGTCTGGTGACTCCATAGTGGGGGCCTCTAGGGCTGTGTTATCTTTCCCACTGTCTAGTGGACCGAATTTGTTGGTTACCTTAATTGCTTTGGTGACCGGCACGTCAACTCCTGGTTTGGTCCGGTGTTTCCTTTTTAACGATGATACCGGCTCAAAGTTTATTATTGCATGAGGCTGGTTACCTGTATTGTCTTGTGTATGTCCAGGATGTTGGGAATCCGTGGTGCTTTTTGTTGGGGATTGAGGCTCCATGCACTCATCATTAGACTCCTCAGACATGATGTCGTCGTCATCCTCCTCGGTCACGTCAATGTCCGATCCCGTGGACATTTTCACCTTTGGTTAGGTTGCTTACACTTTCACACGTTTTTTAGTTTTGGTCCCGACCGGCCGGCAAAAATTAACCGTTCCTAGCCTTCGCCGAACACGCAAAAAATTTGAGAGTTTTCGGCCCTCAAATGGGCCGAAAGAACTTTCCGTTTAATTTCACCCAAGTTTGTGAAAATTTTAAAAAGTTTATAAAGTAGTGACCCCTTAATCGGGGATGAAAACACTTAACTTGACACTTCACTAAAAGCCTTAAAAAGGCCACCGAAGCACTTTAGTCGGTGAACGATGTGGGCTGCTCGGTGTCTCGATGTCAACTGATCAATTCGTCATTCGTCTCCAATCCCACAGTGTGCTCAAAATTCTATATATACGGCCCCAAATGAGAAACTCCATAACCTAATGTCTAATAATACACATGCATAAATAAATAAAATATGAGGTAAATACATCCCAAAATTTTCTCATAGAGTTTATGAGCATTGTCTCCCATTCCGAGCAGCTGTAGCTCAAGACAAAACCACATAAAACTAGAACGTCCAACATCCGACTACCGTCATTTTCAAATGCCCTCCACTAATAAAACTGAATTGTTTATGGCAAGTGCAAATCATATATAAAAATTATTTAACTATACTAAGTAAATCTATTGTTTGAATTGTTTATGGCAAGCGCTAATTACTAATGATAATTATTAAAGAATTTTAAATAGACCTATTGATTAAAATATTGCTTATTTCACAAAATTGGGTGAAATGGATTGAATTTTTTTAATTAAATTTCGTCAAAGAAGATCACTAGACACACTAAATATAAAATATTTTAACTTTCCAAATAAAATTAGGGGTCATAATCTTTTTCACCAAAATTTATTAACCTTAATTGCACTCTCGATTCTATATAGACGCTAATGTATGCTTCGATTTTATATCGGTTTATTCATGTAAATAAGGACTCCCTTGTAAGTAAATTTTCAGTCTTTAGAGTTGTTTGGTTTAACATCTTATCGATTTATTCATGTAAATAAGGACTCCCTTGTAAGTAAATTTTCAGTTTTTAGAGTTGTTTGACTTGACATCCTCGTTTGACCTGTTAAAGCTAAGTTTCCATCATATCGAGGAATATTTTGTTTATATCAGTTATGATACTATCTCTCAATTACCCAGGACATGATTTAGAAATTCTAAACTTTCTAGCTTTCAAGTTGATTTTAGTTGTCCTTTTACTTTCAGCGGATTTAAGTTTTCTAGTATGCCCAACAAAAGATTTTCTAAATGTTTTGAAAAATATCAAATTCCTACCCTACATTTCTCACATGCCCATTATGAAACTTAAGAACTTATTTGAAAACATCATATCATTTTGAAATGCCTTTCTAATTCATAATTTTAGCCACACTGAAATTAGTTATCTATATTAGGTGTATACAACAGTTTTATTTATTTCATATATCGGGCTTTAATTTAGAGAATTCTTATTTTCATACGTAATTTGGTTATCAAGCTAGGAATAATTTACTCAAATGCCAAATTTAAATTTTACAAACACCCAAAATCTGTACTTTAATTATTGTTGTAGTTATTTTGAAAATAACTCATCCGTTTCCTCCTCCCTTTTCACTTATCTATTTTGAAATTTAAAAATGTTTAGAACTGTACATCATTTTAGGTGGTCCTTATACTCATATGATAGATTTATATTTTACAATATCAAAAAGACCTCTACTTCACCTGATCTCTGTTATAATCAAAAAATATTTAATATTTATTTGTCTATATGAAGTGATCGCTCTTAATTCCTGACTAATTATAAATTGACATTCAGTCTATAAATGATTACTTTACCTCTCCTGAAATTTAATTTAATTATTTTTTAACATCTCTCAGTATTTGGAATTGTTCTTATAAATGCTAGCTGAATTTATGTTTTATACAAATTAAAAAAGTAGGCTTTTCTATTAATCTTGGAAGTTATATATTTTTCTTCTAGTATAGTTCCTCCATCAATATTTATCTAATTGCCACTAAGAAAATTTTAATTTTAAGAATTATTTTGAAAAATGAAGTTTTACCTATTCTTTCTACACAAATTTAATTCAATTGACCATATCTAATATACTCCTCCTATTTCCTGTAATTCCATTTAACAATTTAAATAGTTTAAAATATATTGTTTTTTACTAGTATCTTTAACTACGTGTTCAATTTAAAACTCTTTAACTCTGAGAAATATTATTTTTTGTTATTTCGTAAATTTCTGCTACTTTAAACAGTTTTTTTTACAATTCACTCTGAGAAAATTTTAAATCAACCATTAATTTATTTATTTGGAGACTTTCATCTACATGTCTGTTAAATTTTATGATTCTAATTTATTTAAAATAAATCTAATAATATTATTCGCCCTACTCTCAATTTAATAAACTCAAATTTAAAACTAATAATTCACACTAATATGTATATTTGTAGTTATCCTTTAACCCTCTAAATCAATTTTAGTATTATACCTGAGAGAAAAGTAATTTAATATATTAACATTGGAACTAAGGCAAATAAATCGAATGAATAGTAAGAAAAGGTGCCAAAATAAAAATTAAAAAATATTTGAAGAAACTAGCTTTCTTCTCCCTAAACTCAATTCACATACATATCTTTTTTCAAATACAAATGATATATTTCATATTTTAATGTTTATTTGTATATCTTGAGGTACCTTTCTTATACCTTCCCAACATTATTATTTTTTTAATCACACCTAAAACAATATTTTTATTTCATACTTCCTCGTTTCCCCTATGCAACATGATCCAATTTATGATAAATTATTCAGACTATTTTGGTAGTTTTAAATAATCTCTTAAATTTTCATCAAAATTCTAGTCTTTTACCACACATGTAAATTGATCATATTAGTTTTTTGAAAATGTTAAACAACTACCACAATGTTTACCATCGTTTAAGTAATTTTGGTAACTTATTAGACTATACGTAGTTATTGTTCTAACTGAATGACTAATTTAAATATCTACCAAACATAAATGTATATTTTCTCACTATACAATACCTTGTGCAGCTTACACACATTTTTAATATCCAGTCTTTTATAAATTTGATTCAATCCTTTAAGATTTATGATTCATTTCAATTTTATTTCCCAATGAAAAATGGTTATTTCTATTTGTTTTAAGATATAAACCGTATTTATATAACTTTCAATTCAAATTTTAAAAGTTATCGTATTTTTCTAACATTCACTTCGAATTTTTAAAGCCATTATGGCGTATAAAAATGTGTTTTGTTAAGTTAAATTCAATTTCAAATCAATATATTTTTCTTCTTTAAAAAAAACTTCTTATTTATTTCTAAGACTCACCCATAGACAAACATTATCTACATAATAAAAATTATTTTGGATTGATGGCTTAAGACCATGATTTAAAAAAGTTAGTATATAATTAATATCACAGTATATAGAATTCATCTGAGTTAGGTGATGACCAATACTTTTAAATTTAATAATCATTAAATTTAACTTGAGATTATTTACTAGTGGTGTACGCGATTAATTATTTAATTATTAAAGCTAAATAATGCATTTACTTAATATTTATTACATGAAGTGTGTCCATTGGGATGGATATACTTTTTTATTTATTATACATGTCATCGTGCGTGTTTACCACGCAAACATTGCATGGCTACCTTGGCAATACCTTAGATTACTTCAAACAGATGAAAATAAACATTAGTATTTCTATTATTCATATATATTTTTTAATAAACTAAAAAAAATCTAATGCAAAATTTAAAAATACCGTTTTAAGATAGACATGTTTGTGCAATTGGACCTATTATTATTACATTCAAGCTACCTACGTGTGATATATTAGGCAGTGCTCATTACTTACAAACAAATTAACACTTCATATTATTAATATAGATTTGTAATCAATCTATTACTAAATCTAAAGTAAATATTATTTGTATATATTTAAACCTAAAATAGATTGGTCATTTTAAAAATTGGTCAAATTTCTGCTCAATTATTAATTTGCCTTCTCCATTTGTCCATTTCACAGAAAGGGTAAAAACTCATTATCTCATGAATTGGGTATCACTTGTTGTACAACCCATAAACTGATTATTTCATGAACTGTGCATCTCAAATCTTTTCCCAATTCATTAACTGGGCTAGTTTTTCTTCGTTCCATGAAATATACGTGCAAAGAATACGTTTGTTGTTTTATGTTAAATTACTGTCACATAGAATTAAAGGTTAAGCTAAGCTAGAATGACTTTTTTTAGATATAATATATTTATATTAATTCCAGTTAAGTTTGTATTAGATAGTGTAATACGTTCTTGTTCAGGAATTTCGCAACAGCTTAAACCATTTTTTTTATCGTTCATAAAATGGTTAATAAAATATGGCATTTAACAATCATAGACAGAAATTTTCCTTATTCGTGTAATTGGCTGTTTCACTATTGTGGTGATCATTTATTACAATTTGAATATTTTAAGAAAAAACAGTTTCTTAAATTTAAAAAAAAAGAATAATTTAACTTGATTGTTGACTCTGTACATTAATTCTACCCTTGTAAAAATGGTATATTTATTGAATATATATTATATATATGTGTATAGCTATTTAACATTTTATATATAAAATATGTATATTGATTTATAGAATTATTTTAACAGTGCCTATGGATTATGTAACTATTTTAATTCAATTAGTAAAACATAAAACATGGTTCTTCATAAAGATTAAACTAACCAATATTATAAATCCTTAAAACACTACTAAAGATTTTGTTTGGAATTATTGACCCAGTTATTTGACTTTAGAACCAACTTGGCTAAGAATGTGTCTAAGCTGTTTAAAAGAGGATCTTATTCTGCTAATATGCCGTTTAATTGTGTCTCATGTTGGCTAAGATCGGTATTAGTTCCACTGACTGCCTGCGCTAAGAGATTCTGAAGCTGGGTAGTGACCCCTTGGAGGGTCTGGTCTAGTTCGCTCCTTAAACTATCACTCAGGATTTCTGAAAGATTGGCCAGAGTCTAGTTGAGGGATACGTTGACTTGGTTCAGGAAGCCGATTATGGGGTTCGAATATTTGGACTTGTTGGACGGCTGCTAAAGAAGATCCGATACAGTCTCATGAAACTGAAATATAAGGTCATCCTTGGAAACAGTGTTGTTGATTATTTTTGTTAGATTGTTAAGGTGTGCTAAGAGTTACACCACTTTCTCGGTCACCGTCTTATTGAGTTAGGGGTCTAGTTGAGTAGCTTTCCCAATAAGGCCGTCAAATTATTTTTCCAGATCTTTGATTTCTCTATAGCGTTCTTTAATAGCTGAACAGACGTTTTTGAAACGTTTTGGAGGAAGGCATTCATTACGCTGTTTCCTGTGACGTTGACTGTGACGCTGGCGTTAACGAGTCCCTTAATTAAGATGCCTGGGAGTTAATAACAAAAATAAATGCAATGGCCAGATATATCCTATCTCTGATATTAATAACTAGCACGTTTAAATTCAAGTTATATTTGAAAGTAGTTGGTCTTTGTGCATTTAATATTCGTTGAGAAAAAAAAAGATTAAATGTTTTAAAATGTGTAGTCTTTTTTAGAAACGTGTGTGTAGCAATGTCTTTAAAGATATTGATTTAAAATAATTTTAAATATATCTTTAAGAATTCTTACATGAACTCTTAACTAATTACTAGTTTACTATAATTTACAATTTACAAAAGTAGTATATTATTGACTTATTTAATAAAAGACCATAAATTAAAAATAATTAGATTTTATTAATGATATATGTTTTTTTCTGATGCCAGGTGTAGACTAACTAAATAATTACACTAATTTTTGCACTCCAAAAGTAAACCAATACATTAAAAAACATTGATTGATACAATATACTTCCTCTGAATGCAAGATGTAAAAAAGGATATATATGTTGGTTTTTTAACAAACATTTATTTATATTTTATTATATGTAATGGTGTCGCTAATGTATATATGATAATGTAAGCGTGTGGAAGTCTTTATGATAGGCAGACTTTTAATTACGATGATTAAGGATCCCGCTTTTGTTAAACCAAAATGTAAAGGTCTGTCGAGCTTATTGAATTATCTGACACACATATGTAAAGTCATGCCGAGCTATCATACATAAACAGCACATTTTGACACTAAGAAGTAAAGGTTACGGGCTCACTATTACACTTCTACATTTAAATATTCGTAACTGCTGGATATCATTTGTACGTGAGGGGTCCAAGAGAGAGATTCAAGAAAACACAATCAATCACGTACACTATTGTTGGTTTATTTCTCAAAGCAATCTGCTCCCATACATTTCCATCGAACTCATGACACCTTCTGACTGATGCTTCGTTCACCCATCCCCGGTCAACATCATCATCACTTGACATAGCTTAAGATCTTTAACTTCCCATGGCAGCAGTGGGACCACAACTCTTTAATCACCATCTAACCAATGTATAACCAATGTCCTAATCATGGTTTCACCCATGGCGTGTGTGGCAAGCCGTTGCTAAGCGGACTCATCTGAATACACACTTGACAAATGTCTACACAAACTGTCTGGATCAAAATGCTCAGATACATACTGGGATACATACTAGCTAGAATCTGCCAAATAGGAGATTCCAATGACAGCATTAAGCATCAATCAATGGCCTAGATCTGTGTCACCATAACAGCGCGATGCTTGAACATCGATTCTCACAGATTCAATGCCTTCCCACTGGAATCAGTAGTTGTGGGCCTACGTGTGGATTGCACAGGAGATACCCCACAATTCAGATAATTATTGACTCCACACATACAAAATTACCTGTGATGGTTGAACTTACAATAGATATAAAACATATTGAGAACAAATCACTAAGTTGAGAGCCTCAAATATATATGGTGCAACAGCATAAAGAGTGTCTTTCACTACTGAGCCAAAGGCTCCAGGTTTGAATCTTAGCATTTAGGAAAATATATCCTTGCTGATATATAAACGGGCGTTGACTGGACTCTGTGTCGTTTCTGTATTTAATTTAGTTTATAAATCGTGTGCTAATTTAATCGGCCAGTTTAGAATGTGTATGTTAAATAATTCAAATTAATATAATAATATAAAATATATGACAAATGCTTTAATTTGAGGTCGACATGGAATAGCTAGCTCAATAAAGGGATAGGTACTGTGATTATTTAAATGCTATCAAGAACTTTCAATTTTATATCGCCATAGAGTAAATAAATGGCACAATGCACAGCATAGACTTTCTTTCGCTTTTTTCTTAAAATAATCATTTACTAAAATCCCGTAGAATTTGTAACACGAAATTATAGTTATATATTGTTGTATAAACATTACACCAAAGATCATAATTAAAATAATATACACTGTTACTTACTTAATCCATGGCACCAGGAACACTGTTAAAATAATTGATAAAAGAAAAACATATTTGTCCAACAAATAGCACAATAATCCAATTAAATTTCAAATAAATTAATTAAAAAGTATAATATTTATTAATATATATAAATTATTGGTTTCATAAAAATATATTTCAAGTAAAAGATTGTAAACCCTAAATATTACAACTTTAAAATGTAAGTTATATCTCAAATAATTGTGGAGATATTATTAATATTGGAAAACTTCCCACATGTAAAGTGCCATCACAGTTATTTTCGTGAGAAATTGAGAATTTCTATCTTGTTTATAATGATTGACAGTGTCTATATATAAAGTTTAATCAAAATATTTAAAGAAAATTTCAAGATTTTCTTTTTTTTTTCTTTTTTGGTCTTTCAGTAAACTATACTAAATTTAGGGTCAGATATATAATTCTAAACACACCTCTGGGGGATCTTATGAAAAGAACATATATCAAGTCTTAGCTCAATCAGTAAAATAATTTCAGCTCTAACCGGAGGTACAGAAAGACAGTTGGACGTCATTGCATAAACACATTTTGGTTTCAGGGGGTATTAAAACATCGACGACTATCAAAATCTCGAGGTCGATTTCTGACGATCACAATACTTTATTTACAAGGTTTCCAAAGGAAATAAAAATGATCTGATTATTTTAATATGCTCTACATTTTCTAAGAATTATACAATACTAATATATTCTTATATTTAACAGAATTGCTATATTTTTTATAATTAATTTACAGTCGTCAACTCTTCAGACCCTAGCTCACCAACCTAACACCATAAAACTTGACTCCTAGTTTTGAAACGAGCTGTATTATTTGAGTCATCATTCCAGGGTGCTGTCCCGGCAAAACTTTGTTTCATTATGTATCGTAATTTCAGATTGGTTTATTATTGTTTTATGTTCTTCATATTACCCAGACGTAAGCCAATAATTGGTCAATATAATTTTGTGTGTTTTTGGTAGATTTTTTTTTTACTTATGTTATATTAAATTTTAATAGTACATCCCTTTGTACGAGACCACCCATTTAATTATATTAAAAATAATGTTAAGTTAGTTGATGTTCATATTAAGTTTGTATATTCTAAGGAGTAAATATAGTACAACACAAACCTCGCTGACCAACTTAGCAACAATTATATCGCTTAAATCTAAAATGGTCTCATGTACTTCTTTTTTAACCATTTAAAAATACAGGTGGAGGTTATATGGTAACGTGTTTAAAATATTCAAAATAACCAGTCACTGCACCAAACCTCAATACAAACACATGTATTCACTCGCTGTTCACTAAAAGGTGTTTCTTTGATCAACAAGTATATTTACAACAACAAACATTAAAAAACACATCCATGGTGTTATATTGCAAGCGAACTATACCAATAGATAAATAAATAATAGTATTTATTTTAAAATGTAAATACCATCGATATTCTTTTGAGTGTTTCTTTTATTCGATTCATGCAGAATAGCACAAAAATGAAAGCTATTTTAAAACCATGTTGAATTAACTGATCCTTGAGGTTGTAATAAATATAGAGTATTTAAAACTTCTCAGGATTGTTTGAAAACATACAAAGGCTTTCCATTTATTCATACAAATATTTTTAAAGGTGTTATATTATAACAAAACACTTATCTTTTTTTAAATAAATCATTATCGATTTAATATGCTGTGAATTTCTACCGTGATTAATGCAAAATACACTTTTAATTTATGCAAATCAGATACGTTGAAAAACGATAATATACATTTATTTATAAAATAAAAATAGAATACATATTATTACATTTTAGATTACCATGTGAACTGTCGTAAACATACCAGTTTTTGTCATTGAAAGTAAACTACACCTGTGGGAAAATTTAGTTTTACATTTACTCTTGAAAGAAATTCTACTCTAACAATTTTTTTGTACTAACATCTTATTCCTTTCTATGATAATAGTAATAATAATAATATTAATAACAAACAT
Source organism: Timema californicum (assembly GCA_902141385.1). Lineage (NCBI taxonomy): Eukaryota > Metazoa > Arthropoda > Insecta > Phasmatodea > Timematidae > Timema > Timema californicum. The sequence goes on from CABFOW010001653.1 coordinate 131,648, forward strand.
AACCATAATAATTATAGTAATACATTTTCTACTTCTATCAACTTACGTTTGATTATTTAATCTCTTCAAGAATATTGTGTTTGTTGTAGCTCCTGACATATAATTTTAATTAATACTTTTATACAGCGTATATTGGTAGTACTCGAACAGGTAGTAAGACACGGATCTAGGTGTTAATACTTTTATAAAATAATTATTCATCATTGATTTAAAATAGATTGAAGGGTAAGGAATATTTTTTAAGAAATATATGCCCTTACTCATGTGGGGAGAGTTAAGGAAATATACACACATATATAATATGTAGCAATAATTCCAACCCCGAACTATTTTTGTATTTTCCCAAATGTTATATGCGTATGATACTTAAATAAAAGCTGGTATTTGATGAGTTAACTATAGCAACAGAAACCATTTAAGACAATAAATAAATTAAAATAGACAAACCTAGGATTACCTATTCTAAGTCTTGGTTTACAAAAGGTGGAATAGAGAACACCACATTTCAAGCGTGTAACCCGAACGGGTAGTAAGACGCGGTGCTAAAAACAAAACAAAAAAACATCACATTTCGATAATATTTTTTAAAACGTCTTACTAACCATTTTAGTTGTGCGCTTTAAACAAATAAGATAAAACATTATACTTTGTTGTAGAAACATATTAAGCCTCCTAATACGTGGGTGTCACTGGAAACCCCAAAGAAATTTGGTTGAATGGTGTAACCTGAATAATATTTTTTAAATTCTGAAAAATATTGATTTGGTTCATTTATCTGTTTACTTTGAACAATTTTTTAAAAATAATTTTTTTTTAAGATAACAATATTTTATACTTTTATTTACGTTTACAATAAGGGTCACATAGCTTTACTATTTTATTTGTTTTATTTTTAAAATATTGATAATATCAGAGGTGACAGCTGGAGATATAATTAATTGATATATAAATATATTAAAATTGTTTTAGTAGCTTTATTAACTTCCAGATACCGTTAATCCTGTAAAAATTAGGATATATTCTAATGTTATTGTTATAATGCCATGCTTATGAGCTATTTACATTTGGTTGTGTGGGTTTTATCGGCCAGTGTTTGTACTGTCGGTACTTAGTTCTCGCACACCTGCTGCTTGTAATTAGGGCACGAACATACAGTTTGCTTATTTCCAGTCCTCACAACATGACAAGGTCAAGTCTCGTAGGGTACTTTCACGAACTTAGTTTACTTGTATGAAAGATCTAAAGAGTTACTAGAAAAATCCCTAATATATTCCTACACCAACAGCCGACATCAGACACTGTGGATAACTGTATGAAAACGTATAGTAATGTATGAATTTGGTAGTTAATCACAGTAATTTAGGACAATATTATTTATTTATTTGAGGTCGGACGCTAATCTGATTGTTAATTTTATTCCAATTAAAAACTTTACCATTAACATCACTCTCACAAAAGATCTAACGAACACAGTTTCAAAATGTCGTCCGGCGAATTTAAACCATGTGATTGAACGTTCTGGAAACAAGTCCATTACAATGATGCACCCAAGCATTATAAACGCATTTTATTCAGTTAAATATTTCGAAATGTGATAAAATAATCATAAAATACTATATATTATATCTATAAAAATGACAAGTGTTTTCTCTTTTTCGAGTAAATAAGATCCCTGTAAGAAAAGGTAATAATACATGCACTATATTACACATATTAGATAACATTCCAAAATGGAGAATAAGTACTTATAGTTGTGTTTAGAATATTTTTTCGGATTGGGTAGAAAGAAATTATTAAAAATTATGAAACGATTAAAGAATACTCAAGTTTACGTTATTTTAAATGTAAAATATAACATTTAATTAACAAATCTTAACATTTATTAAAAAAATAATATCTTTTACAAGTGTTGGCCACCCAAAACATTAACATGTGGTTTTTGAACTGTTATCCAGTTAAATACCTATCATGAACAGACTTTATATGAAAGAGAGATAAATAGCTTTCAGTAGCCTACTAGAGTATTTGTTTCTTATTTTCAAAATTTAGTTTTGCTCTTTCTCACTAGAGCTCAGCATCTCTCGATGATAAATGTGAAAAAAGACAGGTAATTAGTGTTGTCTCATTATCTTGCATTATTGTTGACTGTCGGTTCTAACTGAGAATATACTTTTGGAATAATGCGTGTGCCAATATGACAATTTATTTATTATATTAATCTGAGAATACATTTTAAAACTGAAGTGAAGCCAATTTGGAACAAGGACTTTCTCGAATATTGAATAAAACATGAGTTTTGATAATATATAAAAAAAATTCTGTGTAATAATATGTTGAAAATATTTTCAAAATATACAATGTTTACCTACCAACTTCAGACCACTGCCTTCAAGATTGTATCGCGAAAATGTAGATCTAGCAGACCAAATGGTGTTGGCATGTTGATCTTTCTGATATTACGAGATTTCTGGTGTATATCTTAGGGACTAAACGGGGACATAGGATTATTTTAAAAAGGGACATTACCTTAGTAGCGACAAAACTATTATTTCTACAACACCCACAACAACAAACTTGAAAATGCCATTACACATATAAATATAGATATAAATAGAAAAACATCTCAACAAAACAGTTCTATTCACTCCCACCAATTATCCTGGAAGCTATCTCCATAGACCAGACATATTAGATATAATTTTAACAAATCTAAAAATAATGCCAGACACCCTTAATGTACTCCAAGATCTTGCTTCTGATCATAATCAACTATTATGTGAGGGGGAAGTAAATTTACAACATCAAACTAACTGTTGAAAACCAACGATAACCACAACTGACTGGAACAGATTCAAAACAGACATACAAGAGGCCATACCAAGGAACCTAGATATACACACTGAACAAGACATCGACGCAGCCATAGACCTCTTTGCAACAACGCTCCAAGAAAACTACAAACTTAATACTACGATATCATGAAAACACCATGACTTCAAAATCGACCATCTGGAACTAAGTTATTTACTAGCCCTAAAAAGGGAGGCACGTAGGGACTGGCAGAGGCTAAGAACACCAAATGAGCACACCAGTTATAACCGACTAAATGCAATAGTAAAGAGAACCGTAAACCAAATCAGGAGAACAAACTTTAACACATTCGTCACCGAATCAGCCGCCAACATGCAGAAAACCTGGACTATAACAAAAGTACTAAAAGGGACTTCGTAAAAATCAAACACGCTAGCCATCCATGGGCAACAGAGGATGGCCTTCTCCAGCCTGGACAAAGCAAATGCAATAGCTCTAACGCTAGAAGAACAATTAAAACCTAATCCCGTACACGACCAAAACTTCACACAGACGCCATCAGAGCTGTAAACGACTACATTCAAAGACCCATAACAGATTCACCCGCCACCATCACAGAACAAGAACTACAAAACACTATAAAGCAACTGAAACTGAACAAAGTACCAGGACTAGACGGAATTAAAAATGAGTCGTTAAAGAACATACCTGATAAAGCAATAGCCCACCTAACACATAATTTAATACAGCCCCCAAAATCGCGTATTTTACACCTGGAAAGAGGCCAAGGTGATATCAATACCAAAGCCAGGCAAGAACGGCATCTTTGCCCAGAATAGGCGACCTATAAGTCTGCTAAGTACGACAGGCAAACTATTCGAAACACTTATACTAAAGAGACTGAAACTACATACAGAAGCGCACAAGATAATCCTGGACCTCGAATTTGGATTCAAAAGCCAACATTCTACCATCCACCCACTACTAAACTTCATAGAGGACGCCACAGACAGTTTTAATAACCGACAGTATCTAATAGCCATAATTCTGGATATAGAAAAAGCGTTTGACAAGGTGAGTCATCTCTGCCTCATTCAAAAATTGATAACCTTCAACTTTCCAAGGGGCGATGTTCAACTAATTTACAGCTACCTGTGCAATAGAAAATTCCAAGTCTCTGTTAAGGCCGCACTATTGGGGAAAATTCAAGC
>CABFOW010001654.1:0-30150 GCA_902141385.1 Timema californicum
TTTTTTTTCAGAATATGCCACTGTTTTGACTTTCACCTAATGGACGTCTACATACACTAACATAACCACAAGTACTTGAAATGGACCAATATGACATCGACAGTCATGAATTATTTCACTATTACCTCGACTAGTAAAGTGGAACAACTTCGACAAAGATTGCGTCCTCAATTAAAAACCATACAGATAATCTTATTTTCAATAGTTCTAACTTTAGGATTCTTGATTATTATGAAAAAATGCACTATGCTAAAATCAAATTTGGTTATAATTCAATTACTCATTCACTAATTCTTAAATAATTTGATAACATTTTTATAAACACGTTATATGTAAGACCATAGGCATTTTTTAAAAGTCTTGATTATAACATGATGTCAATATGGTAGTGTCCTAATACAGGGTTTACTCTCTACACGGCCGGGTGATCAATCAAACAAGATCTTACATGCCACCAATCATTATTCTAATAACCTTTATTTTCCGTGGTTCAAATAAACCATCAATGAAAGTAAATTCATACCTCTATTGTGGTGATATCGTCAGCGAGTGCCGTCCCTGAAAACTCGTGATAGCGTCGAGCCAAACCTGATATTAGTTTCAACTCGTGATGTTCATTACAACATTGTAACGATGAGGTGTTGCGTTAATTGGGTGTCAGGGGCAGATTCATTCTAAATACACCGGGGGAGTCACGACATTTTGCTAGATATGAACTAGGCAAACGCGATACTTAAAGGGAAAACTAAACAAAACTACTGATATGGAAAAAATAAAAGTTTTACTCAAAGCTAGTAACCCAGATGCGACTGTGACGAAATTTAAGAGTGGTGAACCCTAAACAATGATATAGAAAAAGGAGATACTGTATTCATGACCAGGGGCTCATGTGCAATTTTGATGGAATATTAAAGTTGTGTGCCCTCTTACCACTGATATAGACAAAAGATGTACTTCATTCAAAGCCAGGTTTAGCTGTGGCGAAATTGCAAAGCTGTGTCCTCTTACCACTTATATAGACAACATTAATGCCGTATTTAAAGCTAAGCGTTCAGTAGCGACTACGATTAAACAGAAAAGCTATGCTTTCTAAGTTATACTACTAAGACGATTTTCTAAAAGAATATACCTGGATTTATGTCTTATTGAAAATTGATTTATGGTGAAAATTCTATTTCCTTAGTTAAGTTTAAATACAAAAAAAACCAGTACTTCATCTTAAATAAAGCATGAATATAAGTTAGGATTTCTAAAAATTGTCAGAATCGGTCTTAAAAAGGCAATGTTTAGAAAATACATTTAGTTTTATTTATGGAATATATCTGTTTTATAACATTAAATTGTATTATTACAAACGTGTTTATATGTGAACGTGTGTACCTTTATCAGCTTATGAACTAATAAATATATCTCACACACCTGTACAATGAATTTATTGTTTGATCATCCTATTAGCATTCATGATTAGGTCAAATATGTTAAAAAATACATAATTTTGGCTATCTGTTGATTTTTTGGAAACACAAATTGTTTAGTTTCACAAGAAATCAATTCGAATTGATTTCGCAAAAAGTCAATATATTAACATTGCCCTATTATTGCATTATTAATTTATAATAATTGTATTCTCGTAAAAGCTATTACATAGAATATTATTTATTATTATTATTATTATTTAGCACCGCGTCTTACTACCAGTTCGGGTTATACACTTTAAGTACTAGTGACGCTATGGATTAGGAATGGATTAGGAATAGTAAAGGTTGAGTTAGAGGAAGTTAATCCGCATTTGCGTGGAGGGAGAGTGGAAAACTATATAGGAAAAACCACCCCTAGTTCACCCGATCGAGATTCGAACCTCGATCTCACCATCCTCAGCAGTCGAGCTCAACACGACTAGCGCGTTAGCCAACTACGCCACCGAGGCGGGTTACATAGAATAATATTGTTCAAGACATAAGAGGGTGGAAGCCTGGGATAATTAACTTGATTGGCTGGTCAAGATGGTCTGAATACCCTCACTGTAGCACCCAAGCAAAATGTAGTGGCATAATGCGTAAGCTAATAATGCATCTATATAATATATATTAAATCATGGTTTACCAAGCAAATTTCTATTTTTCTTCCCCCTCCTTATATTTAAGTTGTTAACAACTCCCTGTGTACTTATTGCTTATCCCACTTCCCTCTATCATAACTAATATATCATAATAAAATTTGCAATAACTCCAGTAAGTCTACTTAGCATTCATTGTTCCTTCATTATTTTACCTTAGCTGTTATACAAAAATTGTGTAATAATTTCATTTGTTTTCAATGTGCTGGCTATCACCTTACTTTGCACTATCTATAATTTATAAATTGTAGTTTTTTTGTATTCCAGTGGATTCACACTTAACTGCGCTTTGGATATAAAGTTTAATTGTTTATATCTCTTGCGATTATTATTATTGTTACTATTGTTATTGCTATTATTATTATTTGTAATATTATTTGTGGGTATGACGTTCCTGTTATAAGCCAACATGTATTGTAAAATGACATATACTCAAAATAGCATAGACACAAGTCGTACAACAACCAGTTCCACTGCCGTCAGTTTATCACTATGATGATATCCCTAATTTCATCAATTGTAAATATTTTCCTCCAGAAATTGAGCTCAATACTCTCAATTTAACACTCAGACACACTAATGACTAAGCTAAAATGTAAAAGTTTCTGTAATTTGCTGGTTTTTTGAGACTGATTTAATACAAAATTAGAAAGTATTTTAAATTCGTATAGAATAGTTGTTGATCACGTGGATTATGACGTCAATCCCGCATTATGTGTCAAAATAAAAAATACATTAAGTACTTAATCGATTGCTTAAGATTATAAGTTCAAATCAATTGAGATGAGCTATTCAACAAAAAAACCTTTGAGCAACCACGATATTGAAACAAACAACCAGATTGTAAATATATACGAGTGTATTCATTGTTCAAGCTACGTTAAAAAAAGGGTCCGGGACAAATTCAGTTAAAATTGGTCCACGCATTTGGCAGTTATTCCGTAGCAAAGATTCGAACAGAGGACAAATGCCAATTATTAAGTTAAAACAAAACTTCTCTTCACTTAAGGTGCGGCATAAGGGAGTGCAAGTATTTATCAGTTTTTATAGAATATAAATTTGTTGGCAAAAATTAATCAAATATTTCTCCAGTAGCAACATAGAGTTTAGTTTTCTGCACATGCTAATATCAACAGATCTTGAATATCTGTCAAGGGTGTCCTAGAATGTTTTCAAAACATTTTCTCTTTATTTAAAATGTTTTAACAACATTCCAGGACACCTTTGACAGATATTCAAGATCTGTTGATATTAGCATGTGCAGAAAACAAAACTCTATGTTGCTACTGGATAAATATTTGATTAATTTTAGCAAAAAAAATATGTAATTCTATAAAAACTGTAAAATTACTCTTACTTCCTTCTGCCGCACCTTAAAAGTATTATTAAAGATTTTTTTATTTGGGCTTTGTATAGCTTTTGGGGAATGAAAGATTGTTTAAATTATTTATTGTTTTTGTTAAATGCTTCCACTCTTCAATATCCTATTTATAAATATTTAATAAGTTTTTTATTTTCAAAGCTAAATAATATTTGCAAAAGTTTTTTTTATTTTTATTTCAATAACACAGATACAAAACTAAATTCTCTAACGTATTTTGTTTTAATTAAACATTATTCAACTACTGTAAAATATTCAAATTTATGATATGACTTTTTTTTTACTTTTAGTGCCATTTGGTAATGTTTGATAAATGTTGTTAAATACTGGTGTAAAAATCAATTGCTTAAAAATAATAAAATTAAATGTCCTTTTTTTTATTACAACTTTATTCCCTGAAGTTTGAAGACAATTTTTCGCGTGGAGTATTCAACTTAAGATTAAAACCTGTTTTAAAATTTGAGTAAAAGTGTTCAATGTGAACTTTCCAGGCCACGTTTTCACCAATCGTTCCTCAGTGGTCACGGAAAGATGGGCCCAACATCGCTGTAGTAGTGAGCGCGCCGCAATGAGGACAGATCGTGCGGAACAGAGAACACGGGAGAAAACAGAACTTGACTGTTCGCCCATGACCTTGGAGGGAAACAGTAAACATCAGTGGAGAAGTAGTAGTCAATGACGCGATTATTAAGCCGCGTTGCTTAATTAAAATATAGCCCGTGAGATCGATGAACTTGAGTTGTTGCCGTGAGAAGGAAAACCAATTAATATCCCAAGCTTGGATTAAAATCCCACCTGGTAAACATTATAATGATACAATCGGGGGAGAAATGTTGATTTTATATCAGATAAAGTTTTAAAAATCGCTCTATAAATGTATATATATGTTTACTTAAATCAAAACAAAGTTAGTTAAATTATTATTAATATATATATGCTGTTTCGGGAGGGACAGAAAATATTTTAGGAGGCTGTATTGATTATTCTGAGTACAAAAAGTTAATATAAACATGTGTCTAATTCTAAATGGCTGCGAGGACACAGGGGGTACAGCTAATTGAAACTGATACATGAAAAACCATTATAAAATATATATTAAAGAACGATAAATGGTGTATTGTTTGTGTTTATTGAATGTTGGAATGTTACAAAACACAAATAATTGACAAATAGTTTCAATGTCAATTTCAATTAATTTCGCAACTCTTGTGTCAATAGTACATGTTATTAGTCTAAGGTCGTCTTGGCGTTCTTTTATCAGAGCAGTACTATCCATAATGCGAACGAGCAATCGTCTCTAATATTCATTTTATCTTTTTTTATATCCCCACACACCATAATTTAAGAGACCAACGACGATATTCTCTACAAGCTGCAACGGCATTATTAACAACACTTATAAGACTAAACAGCATCAAATAATAACTATTTTTGGGCACAGTTAATTAAGAGAGCTGCACGTGCATCAGACTTGTAGGCACCAGGTTCAAAAAGCTTTATCTCCGCAGACATTGAGAATTGGATACACGTTTACCTGAACTTTCTTACTCAAATCAATACTACAACCTTCCAAAATATGTATCATCCCTCCTAAAAGATCCTATATTTAAAAATTCTGGAAGCTTTCTTTTTGTTATTTTTTTGGGGATAGTACTAGGGGTCAAGATAGTCACTTAGCACCACGAGCCCTTGGTTTGAATTGTGATTAAATTAATCATTCATTAGATATAAGTTTTAATATCCTGGTAACAGTTGAAAACTAGAAAAAAAAAATATTTTTTTATCAAGAGAAAGTCTATTCATACACTGGATTATTGACTCACTATTGTCAATCTCAAAACTAGTAAATATATGATAAAGTGATTCCACACACTACTATAAATTGGATACAAATCTGTAAGAACTGTAGACTGCTTATTCATAACTTTTTCACAACATCCATTGAGAAATGTGAGAAACAGGGGTCTGTTAACTTACTGGAGTGTGGTTACTATGAGTGTTTACAGGGGTGACTGAACCACTAAGCACAATAAAGTCATTTCCTTCCCTTCTGAACGTTCCTTTGTGCCCAGAATAGGGGTCTGTTAACTTACTGGAGTGTGGTTACTATGAGTGTTTACAAGGGTGACTGAACCACTAAGCACAATAAAGTCATTTCCTTCCCTTCTGAACGTCCCTTTGTGCCCAGAATAGGGGAATGTTTTACATCCATTTACCCTCATTAGCTCTTAATTAATTTTATCTATCCGTTTACTGTTTTATTCATTGATTGAAAAACACATTATTATGTTATGGTTTGGGTAAATTCTTGTCCATTTTTAGATTTACAAAGGAAAGTAACTCAGTTTAAGAAATAAAATAATAAATACACGAATTAAAATACTATAATGTAGTTATCTGGAAACACTTTCTAAAAGGTAATAATGCTTCACCACAGAAAAAAAAATTGTATTTGCGGGTTTGGAAAGCATAAATGAACAATTGTTTAAAAATTCGGATGTGCAGAGCAGACGTAAAAAATAAAATAATAATAAAATTCTTATTAAAATAAATAAATTATTAATAATAATAATGTGTATAGCTGTAGTTATCGGAGCTCCACGGGCAGGTTATGTTGTTTAATCTAAGTTTACATGAATGATCCAACAAATGATATGAGATGTTATTTTTATTTATTTCATGTTTATCTTCATACATTTACCGCATTAATATTGAACTGTTCATTTATGTGTAATGTATGTGTGTCTCCTAAGTGTTGTTGCTGTCCAACTACCAACTGGTGTAGGTCATAATGTGTCAAGTTGCTATGACAACCAGTTAAGCTCAGTGAGGTTGTTCTTAACATACAAAAATACCCAGTAGTCCGGAGATTCTAAGAGTTTCGTGCATGATGCATCTGTATACGTTTGTTTTAACCACTTGTTTTAACCCATTTTCTTAATTAGAGCTAATTTTACATTTCATTTATTTTAGAAATTGTGGGCGTTTATGGGATAGTTTTAGTAGGTAGGCTACAGTGTAAAATTATTTTCATAACACAATACTAATAATATTATAAATATTTCATTATGTACACCCATATTTTATATATTATACATTAATTACTTTACCTTAACAATATAATGGGAAAAGCATGATATATCCTGTTTGACCTTATAAAACTTGTAAACTGTAATGATTTGAAATCAATGAATCACTAGCTTTAAATTATACAATTGTTAAGATTGTTCAACACAATTTTTATGGTTGAATTATATTTGCTTAAAATGTATGTGTGCTTAATCTTGGACGATATTTTGCGTACTCTTACCCGCATAGGGTGTCTAAGAGTACATATTTACTACTCATATTATTGATATAGAGACTGTAACGTTTAAAGGCTAGCCTGATATATTAATGGTTGTACGCCACCATTAGGGTGACATTTGATATAACGATTGAATTGGGTCCAAGTTTGCTGTTCTGTATTGTTATAATTAAAAAGGGATTATGTCTTATTTTATAAATTAAAAGTTCTAGTGTTTTATATATTTTTTAAGTAGATAAACAGTTTTTTGCTAGATATTTCACACGTTGTTGATGTTAATAAAAGACCGACTATTACACTATATGCATGATAATTCCCGACACGTGAGCTTTAGAACACAGATTAATATGTCATAGACTCCACTTACACGGCTCCTTGTCAGGAAGGAAAGTGAAGAGATGCGTACCATGAAAGGGGTATATCAAGCGACATTTCCTTCTCGAAGCTTCCTAAAAGAAAAAAGGTGTGGTCATCCAGGTGCATTTCTGTCCACAAAACTGCGTTGTCTTTTTAAACAGAGACGTAGGAGGATGTCACCATATCTTGCAACTTAACAACTTAACATAAATAAATCTTACTACCCACTCTCATTTAAAATATCGTAATTTTGAATAAAGATGTGAATAATAAATTATTGAGATGTATAATTTCATATCATTACAAGACATAATATAATAATAATAAAGTGCATGCAGCCTCATTTGTTTTAACGATGTATTCTAGTTCCTTAACGCGTGTTCTTTCTTTAATGATGGCTATTTTTTCAAGATACTGAGTGAATACTCTTACCCTCCTCCACCTTAAATTAAGGGTATCACATCGCAACTTTCTTTGGAAGTTAACAAAAGGGATGTCCCTGATACCAATTATTATATTTGATATACTTTTAGGCACGTGATCGCGTTATTACTAGTGTTGGTTATAAAACAAGCACGTTTTGTTATATTTATACTGATATTGTGATAATTAACGTGGTATTGTGCCATCCATCCTACACATTTCCACTCTACCATTCCTTTCTTTCAGGTGTCGAGCGTCACCCCAGCGCTCGACAACTTTCAAAGCTCCGATATCTTGAATTCTACCAGCTTACCAGCCTTGTGTGACTTTCCGCCACATTATTTATATTCTTCAACCGTAGCCTTTCCCAACCAAACAAAAGTCGCCAGACTTCAGCGCTCTTTATCTGGCAAACTACATATTATAGCTATACTTTTATACATTGGCTGTAAAACTACTTAATTACATAATTAATATTGCCTGATAAGAAACCTATGTTTATTAAATTATAAATATTTATCTTAATATATTATCTATAAAAAAAACTAGTAACTTAAAGGGACGCTATCAAAAAAGTTTGGTAAACACTTCCCTCCGAGACGTTGATGTTCTATGTAGTGACACATTTGCCCGTTCCTGATCGAGCCTCAAGTTCTGTCTACATCTACACTAATATTACAAATAGGAAAGATTTGATTTTTTGTTTGTTTGTAATGGATAAACTCAAAAACTACTGGACCGATTTAAAAAATTATTTTACCAATATAAAGCTTCATTAACAGCGAGTAACATAGGCTATATTTTATTTTGAAAATTTAATTTATTCCTTATAAAAATGTCGATAGTTTTACACAAGGTATCGATTATATCCGTATCATGATATGAATCCTTATTCAAGTCGCGGGCAGCAGCTAGTATAGTATACAGAGCTTCAGCTAGAAACTAGTGAGCGCTGCTACACGGTGGTGTGTAGAATAACCTAGATATAATGAGTACTCGCGGTATGCCATTGTGGGGGTATAACGTCAGAGTCTACAATGTAATCTTATGAAGAAAGTGGAATTTAAAAAATTAATCAAGTCCATTTGTACTATTAAATAAATTATAAATCAGCCATTTATGAAATAAGAATAGCTTTAACATCACAAAAATTAAGAGGAAAGTTTTGTAAAATTGTACAACTCTTAGTAATTTATAATTAAAAAATCATAAGCTTTGGCGGGAATTCAAATTTAAGAGACCTTAAAAACTAACGTTTAGTCAATATAAAGTGACAATTTATATTACCTAAACATGAGCTATTATTAAATATATTATTACAGAATTAACTAATATATAAATTATATATAATATATATATATATTTATAATAAATATTTTTATGATATAATTGTAATAATATTATATAATTTTTATGATAAAATTATATATATTATAATATAGTTATTATATAATTTTAATAACATTCATAGCTTTTGTTTTTTATTCAAAAATTATTAAAAATAAGCACACTTGAAACATTATGAAAAAAAAATCTGCTTTGGAGGCCACATGGTCTCAGGCATCACTCTCGCTATAAACTAGAATGTCGATGACAGGAAGATTTGGGTTGAGTTAGAATCCCAGTTGGGTGTATAGAGGGTGGTTTTTTACTCTCTCTCCACTCAAATGCGGGTACACTTACTCATTTCATTTTTCCTCGCCCTTAACTCACTACCCTAATTAGTATATATGTGCATAACCTTAACAGGTGGCAAGATGTGGTGCTAAATATATATATATATATTAATTCATATCGATATATTAATAGCACCCAAATTTAAAAATGAACAAGTTTATTTATTTTGTTGCGAAATATTTTGATAACTAGTTATAATTAGATAAAGAATAAAAGAAAAATAGCTTATAAAAAATTAAAAGATAAATATAAAATAACACATGAATAAATAAATAAAATTAAGTTGCAGGCCAATATTATCATAATGTTAAGCTATGAAGTAAACAAAACAAAAGCCAGTACACCTTCAAAATGGCGGTAAAACCACTTTTTTTTCTCTTGCTGGTTTGGATATTACCACCGCCATAAGACGGAACGGCTAGCGAGTACTCTTCTAGGAACGCAGAAACGCATCGAGATTACTCTAGTGATGTGCTGAACTGGTAGGCCTCGCTGTCTCGGTTGATTAAACAGATTCAATCGTCCTGGATTATTGAGGCGTAACAACGTAATTACAGTCTTGTGCGCCCATTATATGGAGTCAAACCAGATGATACCTGATAGTAATGGTTATTTTATCAGTGCTAATGTTATTCTGAAAACAAGCATAAAATATGTGTTTATCTAAATCTCACCTCATGGATGAAACCGGTCCTTCATGATCACACAGTGCCAATTTTTATACTTACAGAACTTAGGCTGTTGGAAGGTAAAACGGAAAATGACATGATAATAACATTTGTTGTTTTTAGACCCTTTGGCTTAGAAATTTGACTCATGATAACTAAAATATATCATACATAAAACTCTCATTCCTTAAATGATACACACATGCACGCGCGCACACACACATGCACACACTGCTATAATATAAATACTCCTGATAAGAATCAAATCTTTTTTGACATATTATTCTTACCCCTAGTATTAATTGATATTAAACATGTTCATTTTTATTGCTTATCGCACACAATACTAGCAAAGTCCATAAAACACAAGCACCAAAAATATACTATTTTAACGATGTTGATTGTTTGACAGCCTACGCTAAAATACAGTATTGTTAACAATTTATTTATAGCTATTAGAAATACTGAAATTACACACAAACTTTGTTCATGGATAATTATAAAACAATATTTATTGATATCGATTATGATAACTATTATAGTATATATATTGTAGAAATACAACATAAAAATTAATTCTAAACAATGATCAACAATGTTACTATAAAATTTTATCAATGCTGTCGAAAATGATATATAAATAACAAAAAATGTTTATAATATAAGTAAATCAAACTAAGATAGATAACAAGGTTCTATAGGTCACTAATTATTATAGGCATAATAGGATATATAACAAAGTAAAGTGAGTCTCAATTGTGTAGTCTCTATCATGACATATTAAGATGACAAGGAGCATCACGTATATAACATAAATTGTGTTTGGGTTTATGTTATTGTGTTTATTAAACTGTTGTTGTTTATTTTAAGATTGTTAAGATTTGTGCACGTTCTTAACCAAAACATATCAGCACACTAGCTATAATATTACTTAAATTCATAGCCTTAGCAGCATCCAGCACCCGTCGTAAGTTGTCAGTTCATCATTATAAAAAGGGAAATTACCAAATCATTAATCTCAAATTTTAATCGGTGCCAAGAATAAAATTCTTTTTCGGTCCCTTTAGCTCAGTCCGTGGTGTATCTCCCTTGTGAGCTTAAACGATGGAAAAGAATTGAAAATACTATATATCTAAGAAAAATTAATTCAAACTAATATTTATCTCGGGTACCACATGACGATAAGTTCAGTTATATAAGTATTTGTTTTAATATTCGACTCTAATAAAACACTATCATTCTATTGATCTAATTTATTATCATCTCGTTTGCGCAAATGTGAATGTTTTTCAAGAACATATTACATTCAAAAGTATATATTCGTGTATAAGAGTGTCCCTTAGCAGTTACATTTCTGACTTGCGTACCTACTAACAGATCCCTCACATTTCTAAAGCCGCTTTCTAGCACATCGTCAGCGTATGCTTATGAATGTGGTGGTGTAATTCACCAATGTAGGATACATTCTTGCAGGGATTGCTGCAGTGGGACTCTCCCAAAGGTTTCTTTGACGTGACTCGACTGTTAGATTATAGTTAAACCTCCGGTGTTATTAATAGAATACGTTTAAATAAATAAAGACATTCGTTGGAGCGCTAACCTTGACACAGTGGTTAGATAGCTATGGAGGAGGCTTCTTGAGTCACAAACAACCAGGTATTTTAACTATATAACCTGAGAGAACAGGAGGAATAAGGGGAACAGGGACAGGATTGGCTATCAAATACTTTAACTATATATACAGAAAGAATAAATTGCATGTCAATATTTGTCTCTGACTAAAAAGTGTTTCTTAACCTGTGTTAAATTCAACAAAAAGTTCATAGGAATATTCCACAATCACTTATTGAATTCATTTTAATATAAATTTGAGTAACTTTAATATTGGGTATAGATGTGATTTGTGGATAGTTTAGTTACACCCTCATTAGTGTTTAAAACAGAAAGGCTGACCCCAGTGGCTATACGTCACATTTGTGTATCCACCCATATTAAACCCGGCTGAGATTCGAGCTCTGGCCTCCCACTCTAACAAAACGGTATATTGAAATCCTTGTGACCACTGGTGTACAATTATTCATAGTCTACCTTTTGATAAAGTTCATTAATCTTTTAAAAATTCTTTTCACTATTTTCTTTTTAGCACCGTGTTTTACTAACCGTTCGGGATATACACTTATGTAATAATTATTCTAATGATTTTAGGGATGAGGACGGTTATATTTATAGGAAGTGAACCCGAATTATTGTGGAGGTAGCGTGAAAAACCATTTTAGGGAAAAACTTCAGTACACCCAACCGAGATTCGAACCTCGATTTCACAATCATTGGCAGTTTATTCTTTTCACTGCATCTCTAATACTCGTTCAGGCCATACTTATATATTATTTAAATTAGGGAATTAGGAATGAAGGTAGATTTTTTAAATTTAGCCAAATTGGTGTGGAGGGAGAGGGAGAAACAACATGTTTTTTAAACTTACACAGTACACTTGATGAAGATTCAAACCCTGATCTCTCTGTCCCAGGAAACCCAGTGTAACGCGAGGGTGACGCGTTATACCATGCGAGCAGATATACGAACGGAACGGAATCAGTTTCCTTGCGTCTCTAAACTCTTAGTTCTCATAAAATGTGCACATATGTTGATGTATTTATAGATCTCTGTAAGATCTAAACACCGCCCAGACCATAACACACAAACTATCGACCATTCTTGACTACTTGAAATACTGGTAGTCCTCTGAACAAAGTGCTCTTAGCACTTACCCACACTCGCTTGCATTAACAAGATGCACTTGCATCGCGCAATTGATGCACCGGTTTGTAAGATACCTCATTGCTTGTGATGCAATATAATTGAGCCTAATGTTGAAGTCTACGGGGGGAAAGTTAAGATATAGCGACAAAGGATTTAGCCTACTTTAAGTTATGAAAGCAAAGAGATAATTCATATTTCAGTATTTTCCTATATAGCCTAATTAAAAATAGGTTTAAATGGACATTCAATACGGCCTGTGTGGGATTTTGTGCTCCACCCCCAGTATCTTTAAGGAATGTGTCATGAATATTGTGTATTTATTTTATTAAATATTATCATCCCAGTTTATTATTAATTTTACGAGAAACACCATGGCTACAAACACAATAGTTTAATTCATTTAAGTGGAAAATGACAACTTGGAAACGGGAATAGAACCTAGGGCCATAGTTTAAGGTTAAGGCTGAAGAAAGTAGTTTAGAGAATTCACATCCGCACTAGCTTGGAGAGAGGCTGGAAGATCCACGGTTATAAATCATATGTTAAAACCAGCCTTAGTGCTTCGGTCAATACTCGAACCTAGATCTCCCCGTTACCGACAACCTTATTTATTTGAGATGGAAGTAATAGACCATATGACCACTAATATGGAAAGTCACCCAAATATTTAATATATTCATATAATAGTATTTTTTTAAACTCAATTCTCTGTATTTTTTCAAATGTAGATTCTTGGTTTTATTTTTATGGTCAGGTAATAATGTTATTCCAAACCTTCCTGATTATTAAGCTACTTTTATATTATTTTAGTTTAAAACTTATAAATTATTTTAAGCTGTATTGACAAAATTATGTTCACACTCAAATGACCTCTTAAGCGCAAACTTTTCATATTGAATGTATACGTTTTTTTTTGTCTCATACTATTCTTGTACTGTCCCTCTTAATATAAAAATCTCAAAAGTGCAGTAATTTTGAACAATTTAATATAACAGGTATTCTAGAGGTTTTTCTTCATGTTGGCCAAAGAGTATACATTTTAAGAAAAATAATACCTAAAATTAAATATAATTTCAAATGTTGACTATCAAAGATTACCAACTCTAAGTTAACTTAACCCTTTTGTTGGCCCAACTTGTGATTAATAAAATATGAGTATAAGTGAGTTGTAACGATGTACGAAAATAAGTTTTTTGCGTGTTATATGTTTATGAGTGGACCCCACTTTGTCTCATAGGATTATGTGGGTGGGCTTTTACGTTAGGTTGGAGGTCGAATCATTTAAAGAAATAATGTATGCATCATAGTGTAACGTCATCCTATTACGTGTGTGAGTAAAGTAAACTAATCATTGTATAATATATAAAACAAGTATTTTTATTATTGATATGTCCTGTACCAAATTATTTATTTTGTTAGGATTGATGTTTTATGTGTGTTTTGGTGATGCCTTTGTACAGTATAGCGGGTGTTCGGGGGTGCAAGATCCTCTATTTTTATGTCTTAGGGGATGTAAGTGAAATATATATTTGAATTTTTTTTATTGCATAAAAGCTATATTCGGGGAGGAGTCACTGGCACAATCACATTTCTTGCTCATCTGACAAAATTAGCTTGATTTTCTTATTTTTAACATTGGTATTTTCCAGAATGCATGAATTGAATTTAAATATTCCTCGAGTCCCCAAAAAAACTGGATAGGTGTTCAGTGTGACGCAAATCCTACTTGCAAGAGGTTTTATGCCACGTTAAACAATAAACAAGCTATACAATAAATACGAATGAAAACAATCACGTAAAACAATTGAATTTTATACAGTGCCTATATTTTATAAATTTTCCTTATTCTAATAATAATTATTTAGTTTTATACATTTTCTCCATCAATTTTTATGTATGTACTGTACATAATATGTATACGTCCCTCAAAACAAGCCTATTTCAAGTGTATTACCTCTATTCCTCCGAGATGGCGCATTCTCTATGTTCTGACGATTGCGTGAGTGAATTGTAGCTATCAATATCAGACCCTCGAGAAGTTCAAACACTTTCACTCGGTGTAGTAATTATGTACGTGATGACTAGTTTACTTACTTCTTTTCAGTCTCAACCCCTACTTCCTTCCGTGCACTTCATGACTACATCGTGAGAACCATGGCTTAGTGGCGTCATACTTAACATCAGCTGTAAACAAAAGAAACATACAGCATAATTCTCACAGTTTGATAACCACGGCTGGGTCAAGGAATAATTCTTTTAATTTAGTTTGCACTTGCACCTTAAATAATTTAACACATAACTTTGGATTAATATTACTCTCCCATATAATAATTGTAATACCCATCCCACCCGCATCGGTGGTCGCGTGGTCTAACGCATCACTCTAGTTTTAGAATAGAATACCGGTGACAGGGATATCGAGATTCGTATCCTGTTAATTGTTTTTCTTAATTGGTTTTACACTCTCCCTTTATGCAAATTCTGATCATTTACTCTCACATTCTACCTTTGTCATACCTATTTCATAATTAATTTATGCGTATAACTTGAAAAGGTACTTAAAACAGAGGGGGGAAAGCTATCATGGCTACCTACATTTAATTACAATAATTGGGTATGTATGCGAGAGGTGTATTTTTAGGTGAAATAGTTCCGAATTTGGGTGTATAGAGAGTGAAAAGCCATTTAGGAAAAACCACTCCTAGTACACTCACCTAGGATTCCAACCTCAGCCTTCCTGTAAAAACAAAAAAACATATCAGATGGTTCTAACATCTTAGTCCTCACGTCCATAGAGGTGGATAGTTTAGAATTAAAATAATAGTTTCTCCCAAGTTTTAAGTGAGAGTACACGTATTCTATAGTTGTTCAAAAAGCAGGAATCAGCGGTGGTTTGGGGGCACAGGAGCTGATGTAAGCAGCTTTGAAAATGAGGTCGAGGGTAAAAATGTCCCAAGGCTGGTTATATTTCTTGTCATTAAATTTTTGGTTTGAATAATTTTAGTAGCATAAAAGTTATATAATTATTCTCGTATATAATGAATGTAGTATGTATTTTGAGTCAAATTAATTTATAAATCATGATCATATGTTCTACTGGTTTGAGCAATCTCATTTTTAACAGCAAAGTCATGAAAATCTGAACATAATCTCGCTATTAATATGTTAACTACACACTATTTGTTACTCATACATATGTTTAAAATGTAAAGCTACGTTTAATTAAAATAAATATGGCACAAATAAAATATTATAAAAGCAAATACTTTGATTATACAAACTAGGACACGTTAGAGCTATTCTGAACACACGACTGACGTCAAACTGATATTGCACATGCACCAAAATTGACCTAAAGCGCTTGGTAGATATTTTACTGTTCTGTTCTTTACTTGGCCAAAATATTTTGCTTCTGTGGGAGACACTCCAAATTTTGTTTAATTTGTCTCTACTTACATTCAAGTGCCTTACCATCTTTACCACCCTTTCTCCATTTCACCATTTGACTGTGCTAAAAGCAGTTCTTAGCTTCTTGACTCTCATGGCAAACTCATATCCATGGTCACACTTGAATAATGCAAAGCTCAAACAAATCTGATACTGAAATATATTATGTTTGTGATCTCAAAAATATGTTTATATATATATATTTTTAAATGTTGTTTTGGTTTAATTAGGCAGGCAATACTTTCAATGCTTACTTAGATAAAACACGCCTAGCAGGAATCAAACCTGGAATATTTTACTAAACTATACAACTAAATTTAACAATTGGTTTCAGTGGCCGCGGGGTCTAACGCGCCACTCTCGCAGTAGACTTGACTGTCGATGACGGGGAGATTGAGGTTCAGTCAGGTGTGAGGATTAGAGGTACTGAGGATTAAGCATGTTTTGTATTCTCCATCAACATAAATTTGGCTACACTTCCTTTGAATATAACCTTCCTAATCCCTAAAACAATTAGAGTATTTAGTGCATAAGTGTATAGCCCAAACGGGTAGTAATACGAGGTGTATATATATATATAAATTTAATAATTATTTTTTAAACAGTGATTTGATATATTTTGTTGAATGTCAACACATTAGATTTTAAAAAATTGCCTAGGCCTACAACCGATCTTAAATTAAACATTAATCACCATGGTTGTAATTTATGAATCTCTAGAAAATAGTAACCAAAAGTTTGATACGCCAACTCAAATGAAAATAATAATGGATGTTGAAACTTAGGATGGGCTCAGACTTTGTAGTCCAGTGAATAGAACGTTTGGGTGACTAAGAAAAGTTACCCTTCTCAATTCTTTTGTCAAACTAATTTATTAATCTTAAGCTAGGTCTACAAATCATATTTGTGTTTGTCGTTAATGTTAGCCAAATACTGTAGTACATCCTTTGAGGGATTGTTGAGGTTTAAGTATAAGTGTTCTGTCTTTGATAAAAATAAAAATCACGTCTTGAAATAGCCTTTTATTCGAAAGTGGGCGTTTGATTCATACAATAAGTCTTGGAGCTGCTAGTCGGATCGCGCGTTTAAGTCTCTAGCTTTATATTTGCTTACATTTTGTATGTTTATTTTCCCTGCTTTCTGACTTTCTGCATATTTACACAAATGGGGCTGGGACGTTGGTTGAATTGCGTGGAGCGAGAGTGAGAAACTATATAGGGAAAACCACCCTCAAAACAGCCGATGGTATTCCAACCCTTATCTCTACATTTTATACATAATGCATAGCTAACAATGAATAGTTCATAAATTATAAATCACAATTCATAATAAAAATGCATTCGTTTACATTAAAATGTAATGACTCAAATGGATTGATTTTGTATCTCTTGGCACCAGCTTAAAATCTTTGCTCTAGTAAATAAAGTATCTACAAATCATTTTTCATTTATTTGAGGTTTTTAACGTACATTTTCTGAACCAACTGATTAGATCAGCACACAGCCTGTAAACTAACTTAAATTTATAATAGACACAACATCCAGCCCCAGGTCGTTAATTCATCACTGTGAAAGGGGAAACCAACATTTCACCAATGATAAATTGTTCGACCATGCTAGGAATCAAACTTGGGACTCTTAGCTTAGTTGGCAGACACGCTACGGACTGAGCTAATGTGTCAGACAAACAATACTTATTTAAAGTGTTCACTTGGAAAACAACGGTTATTATATTATATATTTTAAACATAAAGTTAACCTAATGTAAGTAGTGCCTGTACTGTTAAATAAAATTTGATTCTTTTTTTTTTGTTTTATTATTATCATGAATATTAGAATAGACCTATTTTTTTTATGAAATAAAAGTTGTAATATTTTCCCTTTATTTTTAACCGTATTTACATTTGTAGTAATTTACACTTAAATAAAGAAAATGCTTTCATTATTAACAAGTATGGCTACTACAAGACATTTAAAACATGAACAAAAGGTATTTTCTATCTGCTGTGTATATTGGCGTTTTAATTGGCTTGGAGCCTCTCCTTGCATTCTTATTGGCTGATAAGTTTCTAGTCTAAAGGTTGTTTATGCTCAAGTACTTCCATGCGTAAACAAATTAAAATTAAATAACTTTATGATCTGAACACTATTCACTGTATTTCGGTTGTGAACGCTATCATTGGAAGCAATGTGTTTCAATTCAAGGTGCATTTTGTGCTATGTACGTTAATAATAATTATTAGCTATGAAATCCAGACCATTGCGAGAGTTACGCCTTAGATCATGTAAACACTAACGTAGGGGACTTGCTAAATAAGCTTGAATAGTTAAATGACCTTTCCATCATAACATCTCGTAACCAGTCTATTAATCAAATCATTGGAAAAGGATCACTAATAAACATATTATTCCTTTATAAATTACTCGCTTAAAATATACTTGCTACTTATTACGGTGTTATGTTAACGATATATTCAACTTCCGGAGATTTATAGGTCAGTATTCGAATCCCAGCCGGGTTCCCTTGGGGTAGTTTTCCGCAAGTGGTTCATTACTCTGTTTTCTCATGCATTCTTTTCGTGAATACATTACCTTCCCCATCCCTACCCATCGATAAATCTACTAAATAGCCCTTGTGTCAAAACATATTAACTTAATATCCACTGTACCTCTTGAGAAGACACCACTTACACAGATGTTACCATATGAAACACTTACACGTGAAGTTGCCAGTATACGGACTATCATCATTAATAACCTACCATACACAGGGTTAGAGTAGTATATGACTTAAAACATAGCTCAATTTAAGATAAAAAACATGTGTTAATAAATATTATTCAATATTGAAAAGCATTATGATTAGCCTACTGAATACAATAAAATTACTAACTCATTATAAGTAATCTGGTATCAAACCAGAGTCTCAAAGATTCACACCATCATCGATCCTAAGGGATGGAAATAGAACATCAATTTGGATACCATTTTACTGCTTGACAAACTCAACTGGCTTTCTCAGGATCCGAAACCTATAGTTTTCGTTCAAATAAAGGTATAGTGTGCCTTGGTTGATCATAGACTAAAAGAAAACATCATATACTCCTCAATTGATTTGTTTTGTATTTTTCTTAAAATTAACATTTCATAACTTGGTATCATAAAATTAGTATTAGTTGCAGATAGCTCTAACGGTAAAACGTGTAGCACTAAGAAAATAATGATGTTGTGTGTTTAACATTCTTACACTAGTACCACCATGCAGGAACTTCCTTACCATAGAATACATCAACTCATTTGTTCACTTCATGGTGAAGTACCACTTAAAGGAACAGATTGGAATATCCATAAACAATAGGCTGACGAGTTTGACAAGCTATCGGGAAAAATCACATTGTACTTGTCTGTACTAAATTTTAAATGTAAGATTAGATCCTATATATTTAGTATATTTTGTCAATTATAAACTTAATTAATGAATTACAGTGCATACATTTCATTTCTAATAATTTATACTTGTATATAAACATAAATGCATTAGTGGTAAAATCTTTTAATGCGTTTGTATTCAAATACGTCATTTCTAAATACACAAACATATATGTATATGCATGCATATATGTGTAAGTATATATATATATGTATATATGTGAAAATAAGCCCATGAGATACTGTAGGGGATAATATTATTGGAATTATAAGCTACTGGGACTAGACCAGAATCTTTTAGGATAATGTACAGTCCTCATAAATATTATTAATATAGCAACTAAAAAATAACTCCTAAGCAATCAACTATTGCAGTAGGATCCAGCTAAACCATTTTAGTAGAAGTGTTGACACAATATAGTCTGGAGTGGTCATTTTGACCGATTTAAGAATTCATTGTTTCATGACATCCATAATTGTTGAAGAAACATATTGGTGGTGCCTTATGACTTTTCATAAAATAGGGTTTTAGCTGTTATCAAAAAAAATCACGTCTCTCATAAACAAATAGAACTGGCTGTACAAAACATTATATCTAGAAGACCCAAGCGCGGTCACTTTGACTGCTGTAAGTACAGGTGACAAAAAATTTTAAATGGCTTAGGGCTAAATAGTGAACAGCAATACCTTTAGGAATGTAAAATCATATTTGTCACGTATCTTAATTTATATTTTAATGATTCGTTAGTGTGAAGCAGCGTAGTGAGGAAAGCAATGGAATTCTATAAGCACGGCTATCAGCGGATTATTTTATTACTATCTCAGGAAATACATCCTACATTCTGCAAACAAATTTCTGCCGGAAAATTTTATTTTGAAGCTCATACAACCATACCTAAAAAAAAGTGAAATATTACTATCATACTTTTCTTTACATCATTATTGAAGCTGGCATGGAAACTGAAAGAGGAGGAAAGGAGAATTGTATGTACAGTGAACCACGCCAGGATAGAAATACCAGAGTCTGTGAAGACATCTAAAACTTTGTTGTACGGAACCACTGTCTTCGGGGTTCAGGAGGACATTACATTGACTGTGTACCAGGGAAATAAATAGAAGAATGTAATGGTACTGAGAATGATACACCTAAGTGTTGAAATACGTGCAATTGGAAAGAAGCTCCTAAAACAGTGGAGTATAACTCTACAAAGTATGGCGTTGACATTGTCGTCAGATCATAAGTAATCTGGTAAGAGCTGCTTCTCAGAGATGGCCAGTGCATGTTTTCTACAATATCCTTGAACTAGAAACACCCAATCCATTATTAATTTACAAGGTTACAAGTCAGAGAATCTCTCGGCCCTTATTTATACTTCAACTGGTGAACGAGCTCAAAACAAAACCACAAACAGCGCCAGTGTCAAGTGCCTAGTGCATGCAAGAGAAACAAAATGGTTGACAGTTACTCCACCTGAAACAAAGCTGTCGGTGGCAATTGTTCAGCCAGTAATTAAAGAAAGTAAATTGCCCCAAGTACACGTAGATTCTGTTAGCCTTGACCATTTTTCAAGTATCCCATTTTTTTGTTAGTTATTATAGTATAAATATCTTTATTTCTTGTATAGGCCTAGTACAGTAACCCAATGGCTTCTTTGGTGCTGACTGACAGCTTTAAAAAGTTACCAGACCGAATTACGTATACCTACGCCGAACCAGATGATCTGCAAAAATATGTGTTTAGCGTCAGTCACTTTTGACAGTCAAAACTTAGGTATATACCTAAATGTTGACTGTCAGAAGTGAGCTGTGAGCTGTCAGTCAGCACCAAAGAAGCCATGGGGCTACTCTAAATAATGCATGTTCTAACTCTTCATATTGTAAATTTCTAGAACATTTTTTATATAATTCAGTATAGCTTATTATTTTCAAATGTAGTCCTAGTACTATGCGATGTGAAATATGTAACACGAAATAAACGTAAAGAGTAGTTTTAAATTACTATTATTATCATCTTTATAATCAAGCATAGTAAACTATGGATTATCTTAGCTGATGAACTGATTTATTCTTTCAAATTGAATTCCAACCACTGACTCCTAAATGTTTCACGTCCTCTAATTCTATTCGTCCCTATACGATATATAATATAGTGTATTTTTAATTATATATGTTTTTAAGCATTCCAGTATAAAATATACAGGATGTCCCAAAATTACTGTTCAGTAAAGTATCACGTTCAGTACTTTGTTACAGTTCTTCCTATAACAGATGTTGAAAATTTCCCGTCCGGGCCTGAAAACATCTCTGTACACGCCTCTTCATATGGTGATATGTCACAAAGAGGTGTACCCAGATATATATTTAGGCCCGTGGGGGGGCATTTACAACATCTGTTATAGGAAGAACTGCATGAGGTACGTAGTTAGTACTGCACCGTAACTTTTCGGACATCCTGTATAAATGCATGTTAATAAAAATAAATTACCAGCCGTCATCCAAAAGTATGCTACAATGTTATAAAACATATATTTAAAGAAATAGTGCATATTGCATATTGTATATGAGAAGAGTTCAGTATGACCGCTGATGAGCTTTCTAGGTACACGTATGTGCTTGAGCCTCCTTACCCTCCACACAAGGGTGTAGAAAACTAATTTTTCTACGGGGACAGGAGGGTCCAGTGGAAGATGCTACTATACCTTTATCCAGTGGTAGTTTTTGGACGAGTATATCGACCCCCGCCTTTCTACGCACTTGCCTCTATAGTATTTACTAGAAGCTACTAGCGCTGTTTGGTGTAATTTTATAAAACTTCTCATCTTCCTTCTGTACTATCTACAGCACAGGTCAAGTGAGGTTTGATTATGCAAAACCAAACAACCTTTATGACCTTTCCACCTTTGTGATGATTCGTCGGAGGCAACTTTCACACATCCCTGACATAGTCCTACGGTCAACTGCTTTACAGACTGCCTGAAAGGGTAGAGTAGGTGGTGGTGTACATACAAAAATAAAAATCAGTCGATCGCAAGATGAGCTTTCAATAATATTATTATCAAAATTTTAACCCATGTTTCAAAATTTAAACTGACTTGTGAACACTACTGATTTTACTATGGTGCTGTTTGAATGACTCTTGGTGCAAAATAACTGATATTTATATTTTAAGAATCCTAACCAAAGATCACAGGTTTAATTCCCGTGCTCGTGAGTAATTTTTAAAATTATAAAAAGCTATAATTTTTTTTAGAGGGTATCAGTTTCAATGTTATATATTTCATATTGAGCTAATTTCACATTTAGATGAACCAACATATTATCCTTCAAGAACTATTTGAGATAAAGTCATTTCACTTTCGTTTTTATACATTTTAAATATATTTAAATGACTGTATGATAAAAAGCAAGATAGTTATTGTTTAGTAAACACCGATAAAAATGTTTAAACAGTGTCTTAAGTCAAACACTGATATGAAAAATACCTAATTTCTGTGTAGGTCAAACACCTACACGAAAACATTAAAATTGTGTTTAGGTCAAACACCTATATTAAAATATTCCAATTGTGTCTAGGTCAAGCACTGATATTAAAACATTTCAAATGTGTCTAGGTCAAAGACTGATTTTAAAAAAACCATTCCAATTGTGTTTAGGTCAAGCACCTATATCCTGATATTATTTTAGTCTATCTTGGTATTCTCTTTGGAAATAAACCTTTTGAGTCTATTTATTTGCAAGTGGATACAGTTCAGGATTTTGTGGATATTATGAGAATGGATACAAATCAGACTTTCTATTTGTGGTGCTTCTTTACGAAAATATCTGAATAAAGACCATTCAGAATGGATAAAATTCAGGATTTTGTGGATATAATGCAAATAATGACAGTGGATACCAATAAGGTTTTTTGTTAAAGTCGTTTATTTGAAAACTGTCAGAATGGAAACAATTCAAAATGGATAAAATTCAGGATTTTGTGGATATTATGAGAATGGATACAAATCAATTTTTTTTAATTCGTGGAGCTTGTTTAAGAAATGTCTGAATGGATACAATTCAGAATGGATACAATTCAGTCATATCATAATAATACGGTATAGCAGTAGTAAGTAGATATAAATTATTGTTTACATGGTTGAATAATAGGTTAGTAATATTATAGCTGTAAAAGCCTTAACCTATTTCAAAATTAACAATAATAATTATTAGTAATAAGTAATAACTTAATATTTTTCTCTAATATTATGAGATTTTGTTTCCTAATTTTGCTAGTTATTAATAATATATTAGTAGATTAGCTAATACTAGTAGTATATTTAAACATATAGCTCTGTTTCACTGACATATTAGATTTTATGAAAAGTCTATAATAATATAAGTAATTTTTTACTAATATATTGTAATTAACAAAACAGCAAATTTCTATTTATTTAATAGGATGATTCGTTCATTTATGAGTGAGTTTGAAAATTAGTAAAGAATTACAATGTCTTCTTCAAAATTAGAAAGACTCCTTTTATAGCATGAGAACAAAAGGAAAGAGAGATTCGTCCAAATGTTACTCAGCCAAATGAGCAAGAAAATATAATCCAATCTACAAGGTTTAGGAAAGTTGAATACAGCTTTTACTTAAACTATTAAATTTTTATTTGTTTGTATAAAGTAAACATGTTGTTTACATTTTATTTCATCAAGACATATTGTGAAAATAAAACATAATGAATGTCTTTCCATATATTATACAACAAAAGGTAAAGACGAGATGATTAAAATTATACATGTATTATTTGTTTAAACTATAATTGGTGGGTGCCACTCCTTGTAACTAGAAGAAAAAAACGAACCTCTAGCTCAGCTAACTCTGACAGTGGCACGATAGCTCTTAACACTCGAGACCACTGGGTGTGATCGGGAACGTTTTCTGGATGATGTAATTTTAATTATACTACCTTACCTACAACAATGGTATGCTGTAGATCTCTACAAGAGTTGAAGGAATACTTAAAAATAAAACATGAACAATTTAAATAAAATGGATCACTGAATAAAATGTACTAATTTAAACTATCATAAAAAATTGAAACTTTTGTGGGTTTTTATTATTGTTTCATTATTACCACATCCCAATCCTACCTATAGAATTCCGAGTAAATACAATTTTAATCATAAAAAATACAATATTGTATTACATTTATTCTTAAACAAAATTAATCATTTAAGAATAATAATCTCAGAACATGGTTAAATTTAGGAGTTTAGAATATATAATACCTGGTAAAAAGAAAAATAACAGTCATGCGCATGCGTTAGAATAAAATCATGGCCGACGTTGAAAATAAATAAAGGCAAGTCAACAAACTCCTTAG
This sequence comes from Timema californicum, assembly GCA_902141385.1. Lineage (NCBI taxonomy): Eukaryota > Metazoa > Arthropoda > Insecta > Phasmatodea > Timematidae > Timema > Timema californicum. The sequence goes on from CABFOW010001654.1 coordinate 24,931, forward strand.
AAGGATAAATATGTTTAACAAAAAAGTAAGTGTTCTTCCTTAGCCCCAAATTTATTATTTTAAATAGTGTTAGACAATCTTCCTTCTGTTTTTTTTAAATGGATATAAATAGTATTATTTTGACACGCACGGCAACACAGTGCATTTTTATGCTGTGGATGAACTTTAAAACACATTTTTTATTTCAACCAAAACAAATTAATAGATTGTAAAATATTTACAAATTAGAAAAATATAAGGAAATACACGTGTTGGGTGGCGAATAACATTACAACATCATATTAAGAAATACTACAAATGACCTATGTGAATATTGGGTTAGACTAGAGAATTACTTTAAATTTAAAGCAAACCCTGTATGTTTGAACCTTATTAATTTTAAACAAAACAAATATATTGTTGTCATTTTCAATTTAAAATATACATTTTGTCTCCTTTTCTAAACATTTTTAACAGAAACTTTCTAATCATACACATAGTAAACAGGCTAAACATTCAAATAACATAATCTAAAATGGAGCAGCTAGCTCATTATAGATATTGGTGGAAATTATGAAGATCCTAGATGCATTGTGGAACACATTTTATTATAGCTAATAATTATTATGGTAATGTTTCAATAAATACTAGCCCTAATACAAATACAATTGTGAAATAGGCTACATAGGTCATGATATACGGTCAATGTGTAAAGATAAATAACTCTTTATATTGTTAAAAGAGTATGGGATTCATTGTAGTAAGAAAATTCCGTAGTTATGGTAATAAGGCCAATCAGTATTAAGTAGAGTTCAATCACTCTTTACATTGTTGAAAAAATAGTTGTGAAACAATAGACTCATGATAATATGGTCTACCAGTAGTAGAAACAAATAATTACTAACATTGTTGAAGATTATGTTAATTACTAATTATATGGTTGTGAAACCCTGCGGTCATGATAATACGGTCTAGCAGTATTAGAGACAAGTCATTACTAACATTGTTGAAGAATATGGTAGTGATATAGTAAAGAAATTTTGCGGTCATGATAATACGGTCTAGCAATAGTAGAAACATGTAATTATCAACATTGTTAAAGAGTATGGTAGTTATACAATCGTGAAACGCTGCAATCATAATAAAATGGTCTATCAGTAGTAGAAACAAGTCATTACTAACATTGTTGAAGTGTATAGTAATTATACAGTAGTTAAACATTGCAGTCATGATGAAATGGTTTATCAGTAGTAGAGACAAGTCATTACTAACATTGTTGAAGAGTTTGGTAACTATACAATGATGAAACCCTGAATTCATGATAAAATTGTTTTTAAGTAGTAGAGACAAGTACTTACATACATTGTTGAAGAGTATGGTAATTACACAGTAGTGAAACACTGCAGGTGATTATATTGTCTAGCAATGTAGTAGGCACAAATCATTATTCACATTGTTGAGTAGTTTAATCATATAAGTGTGACTCCTATTTATTAATGTAATACCGTCTAAAATTAGTAGATAACAATAATTATTTATATTTATAGTGTGGAACTAAGGAATTAATTATTTGGTGGTGTCATATAGATCAGCGATTCTTAACCGGGGCCGTGAAAGGCCTTTTGGGGGCCTTGAAAAAGTAATTAAAAATGTTATATGCTTATTATTGAAGTCAATTATATTAAATTTTACGTTTTGGAAGAAAGAATAATTCTGTGATCGTAAGCATGTAAGTTCAGTAGACTCAATTTTCCGGGATAATGGAGGAGAAGCACGGATAATAGAAATCACGGATAGTACAAATAATCCCCATTTGTTTACCATCGCCATTCAAAATTTGCTCCCTTTGGTTCTACTTATTTATGTGAAAAGGGACTTTCTACACAGATAAATATTAAAACGAAGCAGAGAACTCGACTCCAAATGAACTCTTGCATGTGAATAACATTAGGTAATACAATTATAACAAGAAAAGACAAATTAGTGGAAAGTGTTCAACAACAGAGGTCCCATTAAATACATTTAGGTAAGTTAATTGATTTTTTTATTTGTTTGTTATATTAAATAAAGCTACTATTTTAGAATAAATTTTAATGATTAATATATTAGTAAAAACTTGGGGTCGCGAAAATATCTTAGGATGTTTAGGGGGCTGCGAGTAATAAAAGGTTAAGAACCACTGATATAGATAATATATATATAATAAACATGTTTTTATCATCTAGTGAATAAGATAATATGGCACAACATTAACAGGTAAAAGAACTAATATCCCTTATAAAGTTTATTATTGAAATATACCTCGTATTTTATGAACGTTGGATTATGTGTTGTTTTGTTTTGTTGTGCACCACGTCATACTACTCGTTTGGGTTATCCACATGTGCACAATATTGGTTTAGGGATGAAGGTTTGGCTTATAGGGAATGTGCCAGGATCGTAAATCTAGTCTATTGCGAGAGTGATGCCTTTTAGACCATTAGACCAGATAAGCTGGTGATCTGTGTTATTAGTCTAGTTGTATCATCTAGAGGGCAAGATAACATAGTCGAACAGTAGCAGAGAAAGGACCTTATACCCCTCACGAAGTGGATCGTTGAGATAATCTTCGTATTTCATCAGAAACAGATGATCTGAGGTAATCACAACTGGGTCACTTCTCGCGGAGATTCATTTCTTCTCGCTAGAAGGCTGCTCCCCTAGGGGGTTCTGGACATGGCTGAGATATGTGGGCTCAAAATACCACCATTCATCGTGACGCAATCGTCTCTTTTTTTATATAAGAATAAAAGTGTGCTGAGAATTAAAGAGTAATGAATACTAAGCCATGGGCGGAAACATACACAGTAGTATAGATCAGATATCTAATGCCACCCCCTTCCCTCCCACGTTGATGTTTTACCACTTGTATTTAGAAATTTAAAATCTGATTTATAAACATAAAGTTAAATTTTTAGAATAAACTTTTATATTTTTTAACTGAAATTAATAATGCTATGTTATTTTTCCCCTAATAGAAATGGTAAATATGGTGTATATTTGTTAATAATGAATCCCGGTATCATTTGAAATGCGTGAGTGAATGCACATAGTTGAATAAGTTCCTTTCAGATAGGTAAAAAAATAAGGGTCGAAATTATTGTGTGTGTGCAGCACATTTTTCAAAATATGAATTGAAAAAACATTCTAAGGGCTCAATATTATAAAGAGGTTGATTATCTTTATTACTATACATCGTGTACGTTTGTACAACGCCACAAATTTTACTGGTGGGTTTTTAACGCACTACTAAAGTTTATTAATATTTGTAATCTTGAGTGTTTTATTATTATTATTAGCACCGCGTCTTACTACCCATTCGGGTTATACGCACTTACGCTAATGTGTAATGGTAGGGTGATTGTGAGATGAAATGGAGGACCTACAGTTTAACGTGGAATCCGAACCACGGTGGAGACCTGGCATTCCCCACATTCACAAGATGTCTTATCAGAGGTGAAGGAAGGATTTGGTAATCAGAAAAATCTGTGCCGGGACCGGGGATTGAACCCCGGCCGCCAGCATAGAAGTCTGACACCTTACCCCTAGACCGCCAGGTCACCCTTTTATTATTTAATTCAAAATATTTAAAATTATTAAATTTGTATTACACCTGAGTTATTGTTTGGATGTAGTAAATCTTACAAACTGTATCATAGCTATTTCTAACATATTTCTCTTGATCTAAATAGAACAACATATCAGCAATTTTTGACGCCGAATAGTGTTTTTAAAAAGAAAGTCTCCAAATGAGAACATGGCTTGTATATTATATATTTATGAATAAGGAAGTTATGTACTCCATCTTATATTAAAACATACCAAACTGTGATTAACTGTTTTAGAGTAGAGGACAGGTGCGGCCATAGTTATTGTCAGCAAACAACAGAAACTTTCATCCGTTTGAAATCAAACGTGGGTTTCCTAGAGGCGAGTGAAATCAGTTGACCGAGTAAAGAAATCACTTCTGTCTCGACCTAGACAGTAATCTCTCTTGAAGCACAGGACTGAGCTCCAGCACATGAATCCTGCAGGCAAGGGAGATCAGTTGACCGAGTAAAGAAATCACTTCTGTCTCGACCTAGACATTAATCTCTCTTGAAGCACAGGACTGAGCTCCAGCACATGAATCCTGCAGGCAAGGGAGATCAGTTGACCAAGTAAAGATATCACGTTTGTCTTGACCATGGGCACCAAAAATGGGGTGGGGGCATAGATACATTCACCCCCTGTTTTCTTACAAGGGGGTAAGGATCTTGGAAAAATTGTTTAACAATTTGCTTATTATTCTCGTGACCAATAACAGTGAAGAAGCTTGATTAGACTCATCCTTTATTTTAAACTCATATTTCTGATATTTTATGGAAAATACCATAGTATAAAATATATTTAAATTCTAAATTCTTGTTGAGGTTAAATATAAAAAAGTAAGGCAATGAAAAATTGAAATAAAAAAAAATCTTGGGTCACCCCCTTAGGTTTTATGAACGAACTATCTGTTTACCAAACTCTTCCTTCACCTCTGACAAGACATGTATTAATCACAACTTGTGAATGTGGGGAATGCCAGGCCTCCACCGTGGTTATTTGGATTCCACGTTAAACTGTAGGTCCTACATTTCATCTCACAATCACCCTACCATTACACATCAGCGTAAGTGCGTATAATTCGAACGGGTAGTTAGACGCGGTGCTAATAATAATAATATTTGCTAGAAATTTACACCAAAAAGTTTAAATCATTTAGATTAATTTGATCTCCACCTCACCGATATTTGCCTCGCCTATATTTCATGCACGGTACCCATCTTGGACAATAACATCTTCGTGACCTGTGTATTGCGTAGTCTGTGCTATGAAGTCACGTAATTTATTCATAGTTATAGACACGTGATCGTGTTTTATTTTATCCATTTGCATACCATATACCTTTTGTGTGAAAATGATAGAAATTGGTTTATACCTAAAACAGTATTGATAGGACCTATTTCGAAGTGAAGGTTAGTTGAAAACTTTGATAGCAAAATTAAATGAAGAGAACTGCAAGTATTGGGAACCACTGTTCAAAATAAATTTATATTTTAAGAAAAGCAAATTGAATTATGAAGGTGAGCGAATTAATTTAATAATAACAAATAAAGCTAATAAATCCTACATCATAGCTGTATTTTTTTACGTACGTTGTCTCCCCTTCTACCCCCC